>CAJNJA010008844.1:2449-15188 GCA_905231915.1 Symbiodinium necroappetens | reverse complement strand
AAAAAAATAAATAATAACAATAATAATAATAGTAATAATAATAATAAATAAATAAATAAATATATATATATATTGTTCAGCCCCCTATGTACCCTAAACCCTAAACTTTAACCCCTAAACCCTTAACCCCTAAACCCTTAACCCCTAAACCCATTAAGGCCCCTTTTTTTTAAGCCCCCAAGCCCTGGCCTCTCCCATGCGCTTCGCTGCCCAGCGCCGGGAAATCGGCACGACGCCTTCGAGCCCGAAGAGACACCCTGACGAAGGCGAAGGCCACCTCCATTGTGGTATACAGCTTTTCCGGAGTGTATTTAAACTTTTGGGGGATTTATAAAGCTTTTGGGGATTTATGAAGCTTTTGGGGATTTGTATAAAGCTTTTGGGGATTTATAAAGCTTGGGTATTTAAATATGTTTGGGGGATGTAGAAAGTTTTCTGGGGGATTATAAAGCTTTTGGGGTTTTATAAAGTTTTTGGGGATTGAGGCATTAAGGTTTAGGGTCTAGAGCTTGGGGTTTGGGGCTTGGGAGTTACGTTGGGGTTTATGTAGGGTGTTAGGTTTTGTAAAGTTTCAGGAAGGCCACTATAGGGGTCTCAACAAGTAGACTAGGGCTTGTTGGGGGGTTTACAGTTTCAGGGCTTTCAGGCTTGTAGGGTCCTTTCATGGGCTTCGCTCCTTTCTTTATTCCCCTTCTGTGTACGCATGTCAGCTATTTGTAGCCCCTGGCTTTCACCATGAATGTTGTTGCTGCCTTGACGTCCTCTACATTCAGCATGTAAAGGCTCAATCCCGGCTTAAAGCTTCAGTAGTAAAGGCTGTCGGCGAATGACTTCAGATTCCTGCTTGAAGGGTTTAGGGGTTTAGGGTTTAGGGTTTAGGGTTTAGGCTGGCTAGCAGGAGGAGCTGTCGTCTGAACTTGCTGCCCAAGTAGCCAACCATGCGGTTGTAGCGAAGATAGTCACCAGAAATAGGCAGCGGCTGGCTCCCACCTCAATCAGAAGGACAGCTCTAGCCAGTCACTTCCAGCTTGATCCTTTTTGAGCGCATCTTGCGATCAGGGTCGAGGCCGCTGATAATAAATGAAAGATGATCTGACCACGTACCCATAGGCCCCTAATCTAAGTAGTTCTTTTTTGGGATTACCTTATAGGATTTTAAATATAAGCCACAAAAAGGAACTACTTAGGGACTTACTAGCTGCAGCTGAAGCACTCCCGAAGGCATTCAGCCTCCATGTCTGATTCGGCTCCTTGGCTATGGGATACTTGCCGCAAGGAGGGATCCCCTGTGCCCTCAAACCCGAAACGGTTTATGGAGAGAGGGTTTCAGGCTTCAGAAACCCTCATAGACCTCCTAAGACCAAAAAGTTTAAACAGGTCAGTATTACTTGCAAGTGGGCTCGGCTGGCTTGGGCTCCGAGCTTCCTTTCGGGTACACGCGGAAGGCTGGACTTAGGGTTTGCGGTTCCTCGGCTATCATGGGTCTTGTTGTTCACTAGATGGCCGTAGATCCGAATGTTCAGATTTCCACGCTAAAGAACCTGCCAGTTTCATGCAGCCCCGGTTGTCGGACTCATGCAGTTCTATGCTGTCGAGGAAACCACCTTTCTAAAGGTCAGTCTCGGTTGTCAGGTTTCCAAGCTTCAGGATATTGGCGCTTAGGGCTTTGCATTTGGCTCACGACGAGGAATTAGAACTCGGTGCAGCGGTGAGCAGTCGCATCGATGGCCAGTAAGAACTGAAGAGCAGATAAACTGCCACGTTGACAATTGAATAGTCGAGGCGGATCATCGAACATCAAAACCCTAGAGGTCTAGGGTTTAGGGGGATCCGTGCGGAAACCTGAGCATGTGTCTTTGTTTGAACTATGTTGGGCTTTTCCTGGTATGCGAAACAAGCGGAAGTCGCTGCAATAACTAAGGCTGATCCACAAGGGGGCCACCATCTGGAATAAGTTTCCGCATTATGTCCGGAGCTATGCGGCAACCCAATGCCAGAAAGAGCGACAAGAAACCGAATCACCCCTTCTCCCTTTTTCTCCTCAAAGACACCCCAAATACCCTAAAGCCCCAAACCCGCGAGCCCCGATCCCCACATCTACAAGGCAGTCCTCACCACCTCAAGCCGAAGAGCAGAGATCGAACGACCTAACAGACTCCTGAATCATCCGGTTCGAAAACCGGACCACAATCCCTGAGGGTCCATGTACTTCTATGGGTATATACATTGGTCTTAAAGTGGTCCCTATATATGTACTTTGGGGCCAGTATAACGTACTATTTAGGCACATGGACCTTTAGGCAATTGTCTAGCCTCTTACCATCCTATTCTCAAGACCCAGACCCGAGCCACAGCTCCGGGTACATCCTAAATGTACTGAAGCATCAGTGAATCACAGCCTATAGTGAGGCCTGAATCCTAATCGTTGAAACTCAACATGACATAATCGAGTGAGGAGCCAACGCAGCTCCTGCAAGGAGAATCCTTTCCACTCCTTTCGAATTGGAAGAAGAGGACCGTCGTGCTTTTCTGCTCTTGGAACCCCCCTCAACCTGCTGCCGAAGGCTCCGACACAGGCCCTGCGGAAAGGTCGAACACGCTGGCTACGGCGATGTCTCGGCCCTCCGAGTAAGACCAGGCCTATGATCGAAGCGCAAGGATGGGAGCAGTGTAGGGGCCTTACGGCCTTACCGTAATACTCATGAAGTAGGGTTTCGGGCTACGAAATGCATAATTGTGGCACTCAGGACTCCCCTAGTCTCATGAATTTCTGAGTAGAGACTTCCATATCCGGGTTTCACCTCAAAGAAATGTTGGATGTAGTGCCATGCATGTATGCACGACTGACCGACCGATCGAACGACTCGCTGATTCACTGACTGAACGAAAAATAATGAATGATGAAACGAGTGAGTGAGTGAGTGAGTGAGTGAGTGAGTGAGTGAGTGAGTGAATGAGCAAGCAAGCGAGCGAGTGAGTGAGCGGGTGAGTAAGCTGAGTGAGCGAACCAATGAATGAGTGCATGCATGCATGCATGCATGGATGGATGGATGGACGGATGGACGGAGGGATGGACGGACGGATGGATGGACGGATGGATGGATGGATGGATGAGGATGGATGGACGGTTGATTCATACACTGTGTCTGAGGCTACACATATCTACATGCTGTTGCTTTTGCTACAGATCCAAATTGCGTGCATGCTTGCATGAACACACAGGGCAGGAGAGGACACGCCAGAATGAGACGGGGCAGAACGACACAGACAGAGACGCGGAGATGCATAGATGCAAATCACAGGTCGACCGGTAGATCAATCTTGGGGTGGAATAAGAATGGATAAGACTGGCTCTTTCAGCAGTCGGGGGTCACTGCTATGTCAGTGGCTGAGGACGCCACACGGAACTCCATCTACGTAAGTGGCTGACAACCCCACACGGCACTCCATCTACACACACACACACAGATATCAAAATCACCGAATCCCACGCTTGAGCTGTCGTTAGTAAGCTGAGCACCGAGGCAACAGGAGTAGGTAGCTTTGATACCATTACGCTTTCCTCATCACCATCATACATATTGTCCTTATATCAGCCTTACACACATGCCACTGATATTAATTAGGTTGATGCCAACCCAGACCAGGCGCCGGCTGGACGACTAGAGGAAGGTATCCAAGGCGAAGCCAAGACCAAAAGTCTTCGATGCCGTGGACATCTTCGTAGTTCTGCACAAGACTTTACGGCTCAAGGCTGCAGGTTTGGGGTTCCGGATGTGGGGTTAGGGTTGCGGGCCTGGGGTTCGGGGGCTCAAGGTTTAGGGAGTAGGGTTGGATTAGGGGTTTAGGGAACAACTAACCAAGGCTGTCGGGTTGGATTGAAGGGCTTTAGGGACATAGGGAACAGTGGGGCCAGCAGCTAGGGTGTGCGCATGGTGGAACATCATAGAAAGCGAAGTCCAGAGGATGCAGCAACTCAGGCACAGGCTGCTGGAGTACTCGATTGAAACCCCAAAACATGTGTAAGCTATGCTTGAAAGGAACAGGAGCTGCGGAAGAAGCCAGCTCCGGAAGAAAGAGGCGGGCCCGTAGCACTAACCCCAAACCCCATTGGGCCCCACAGCCTACACCCAAACCCTGCTGAAACCACATCCACGAACCTCAAGGCCCCAGGCCCCTAACGAAAGCCTTGTGCCCCTGGTATCTGCTGAAGGCGAAGTTGGCATTGGCAGCAATGTCCTATGCACGACCAGGCGTTCATTTAGGGCTATGTTGGGGGGGCGGGGGGGGGGCGGGGGCATCTAAGGGTCAGGAATTTGTTTTGTTCCTTCTTGTGCAGGATCCCATTTTCATGGGGTTCAGGGTTGACGAGGCTTGTGATTTGCAGGGTTCAGAGCGTCCAGGGCTCATGCAACGTCTTTGGAGCTTACAAGGTTTATGGAGTCTAGGGTTTGTACACTTCTGGCCTCTCGGGCTTGTGGGATTCAGGACTCAGCTCTGGACCAACCCTCGCTTGCAATGAAACACTTGAGCGAAGCGCTACCGGGCACCTGTCTCAACCTAAACCGAGTCGCTACTTCAACATCTCGACCCCCTACAAACCCTCTAACTGCACCGTCCTCGTGGATGGCATGTTGGACTCTGTAGATTCGATCCTGCAAACTCAGGGCTTGGTTCTGCAAACGAACACTGACTTGAGGATGTTTGCTTCTGGTTTGGGGCCCATGGAGTGCGGGCTACGATTTCAGAGCCTGCTGGCCTTTTTGACGGGCTCAACACAACAACAGCTAGGCAAGGGTGGCTGTGTCAATTAGTCAACCAACTCTTGGGTTCGTGGGGGAAGGTGTGAAGGGTTGGTGAAGAAGGCAAGGAAGGCTGCTGCGATTTAATGGGCTTCAGTTTCTGGGATCTTGGACGCCCTTGAACCACCAACTCCCTGTTCAGGATTCTACAATTTCTGGGCTCTTTTCGAGATGCGGGTTGCTGCTCCATAAGGACCCGTACCTTCAGGATCGCCAGGGGGAGATCCAGTGCTTCCCTAAGTTCAGACTCCAATATCCCTTAATTAAGGTATATAGCTTAAATTATACTAGGACCCCGAATATGATTTAAGGTATAGTCCTTAATTAAGGGATATTGGAGTCTCTGGGCGCCTTCAAGCTTGCACCTCCCAATAACTTACTAAGATGTGGGTAGTTCTCTAAATTAGGGTCCCTTTGGGGGTCCTTTTACAAAGGGGGCCGTACTATATTGGGGACCCAAGTTGAGAGACCCTAATTTAGAGAACCACCCATGTAGAGAACCCTAACCGGAAGCCGTACCTGCGTAGGCCCTCGGCTACAGCAGCCGAATCTCACAACTCTTAAGGGACAATAGGAGGGACCCTAGAAAGGACCCCTAATCCTAATACCCCTAGATATCCCCAAGGGTCCCTTTAAGGGTCTCTCCTTTTAGTCCCTTGAAACTCACAGCCCACGCCTGGCTCAGGCCGATGATGGCGAAGGCACCGAAGATGCACCTCGCGGTTCGATCCCTAACCCCCCAGGTACCTTCTATATGGGGTACTAGAGCCCCTGGGGCCTTATATAGTAGGTACCTGGAAGGTTAGGGTTTCTTTCGATCTGGAGGGCAGTCCTGCTTCAGCCCTTCAGTATCAGGCTTTAAGATGTAGAGTCCTTATAAACCCTAAACCCTAAACCCAATGTAGAGTTTATGAATGTGTGAATATGCTATTATGTTACCATCAAAAATCCAGGGATTCAGGCTCTGGACTTCGGGTTCAGTGAGGAGACCTCTGTATTCCTCACCACCTGAGCTTATCTTCTCCAACTTTCAAAGCCGAAAGCCAACTTGTACTGCCCGTGGAACTTGATCACCCACTCTGTGCCCCTCAGATATCCCTAAAGCCTAAACCCTAAATTTAAACCCTAAAACCTATCTATTCTGCGAAGCTGCAGCAGTGCAATGGTGAAAGGCAGCTCCAAGCATGCTCTCTCCACGTCCTGAGCAGCTCAAGGTCAGAGACAACCCGCTCAAGACAACGTGCTGCGTTGACAGAAGTGTCACTGAGGTCCTGTGAATTTCCGTAATCCCTAAACCCCTACACTGCTAAACCCCTAAACCCCAAGCCCCTAAACTCCTAAACCCCTACACTCTAAACCTCCAAACCCCGAAACCCAAATCATATCGGCTTAGGATTTAGACTTCAGAGCCTCATGACATGCGGAGAGGCAAGGCTGGGAGGGAGAGGGTTTAAGGTTTAGGGTTTAAGGTTTAGGGCTTAAGGTTTAGGAGTTTAGGGTTTAAGGGGTGGGTGGAACTGAGGTCGGCACCATCTGCTGCCGGAGCCATTTCAAGTAGACTTTCTGAGGGACTGCAAACTCCTGCACTTCGTCAGTGCAGAACACCATGTCGAAGCTCTAAACGTCCAAACCCAAGACTCTCACTTCTGAAAAAATGCAATAATTTCTCGAAAAACCGAAGCCATGTCTGTCAAAACCATTCTTAGCGCGTCCTTGCCCTTGGCCACTCGGCCAGCAGGGACCGGAGCAGAATGAGAGGGCTGCATGGCCAGGCCCGGCAAACTCGCGCTGGAGGCGACATGCGGATGTACTGCCGCGACCCGGAGATCAGCGTTTGTAGGGTTCAGGGTGGCTTGAGGTAGTCGGGAGTTTCGGGCTCGGGGTGGGGGAGTGAGGGTTCAAGGCTGCTGGCTCGAGGCGGACAAGGACCCGGCCTCCATACGAACAGCCTTTAAACTTTAAATTCCCGGAGTACAATGCTGTAAGCTTCAGAGGTTATGGGGCTGTTACGGCTTGGGGGGTGCAGGGTATTACAGTATGTGGGGAGTAAAGAACATGTATACTTCATGACCTGAGGGCGTTGAGCCACGATTGGAGCGCGATGAGTAGCTATGCTCCGACCAGATCCTTCCCTTCCCCTACCTAGTCCAACTTCTCCAGAGAGAAGTATAGGGGTTTAGGGGCTTCCTAAACCCCCAAAAGTAGGTAAAATAATGGCCCAAAACCCATAAAGGGCTATTATTATACTACATACTTTTGGGCTCCAGGTAGGGCTTAGGACGGCATCAGGAATTTCAAGCCACGTCGGGGATCCCGAGATTTCAGGCAGGGAAGGCCGCCTGCGGGCCGGCACATGGGCGCCGAAAGCCGCAATTCCGCAACTCCCGATCCCTTGAACCTGAAGTAGAGGGTTCAGGGCTTGCCTGGACCCCAAAAGTATGTAGCATAGTTGGTTTGGGGCCATTATTTTTACCTACTTTCTGGGGGGGTTTTAGGTAGGGTTTGTTTTGGGGGGTGCTCTAATTAGCTTCTCCCAGAAGCACTATGTGCTTTCCACTGGAGGTCTTCCCTAAAACAAGGGGTCAGATAAAGTTTCCATAAACAACAGCTAGCAAACTCTGAGCCTCAAGCTACTCGCGAGCCGGAAATGACAGCGTTCTTCTTACTCCTAGCATGGTATAGTGCAATATAGTGGGACATGATATAATACAGTATAGTATATAGTATGTATTAGAACTATAATATCGCACAACCCAGATTCCGAAATCCCGTGTCAACGAGGTCCTGTGGTTCCTACTATGTACCCTTCTGTGCTTTTGCAGAGAGGATACCATGTAATTGTATGGGTCATCGGTATATTGTAGGGATTGTTATCGCAAAGCTATGAAATCTATCGGAAGGATGCTTTCTAAAACTGGCACACCAGCCCCAGACCACAGTTGTTCAAGCCTACACCCTAAACCCTACACCCTCAACTCTGAGCCCGAAGGCCACAGAACGGCGAAGCCTCCCGCTTTGCTGAAGCCTTCGCGCGATCCACTTCGAGTCGACCTTTGTGACACTTGGTTTCTTCCGGCTCGGGCCTGCGAGTGGTTTAGGTTTAGAGGTTCGGCCAACGCGGGGTCCAGGGTGGCTCTGATCCTGTTGCTGCCACTTCTCAAGTCTCACTCTACATTCAAAGGATACAACCTAAAGTAATGGGGCTGTTTTGTTTGACATGGGGCTTCATATAATTCACCACGCCGTGAATCTCAAGCCGAAGCGAAAATTTCCTCTTCTCAACTTTAGCATGCTTGTTGTTCACACATGCGCTGGCTTGGATTGCAGCACTATAGGTCAAGATTTATGGAAGTTGGCATTTTGAAGCCGCTGATGGTGGCATTCTGCAATAGAATGTGACATGCTTCGCACAAGCCGTCAACGAAGTATATCCATGTGAATCACCTTGCACTCGACTCCCTTGTCCGAAACCTCCATAAAATCGACCGTCTTGAGTCTTGAAAAGGAGGACCCTCCAAACGAGGCAAACTCCAGGCAAAAAGGACAAATTAAGTCTCACGTCAGGACTGGCCTTGCAAGACCTTTCCTTTTGCTCGGAGCTCCATCATCTCCTGTCGAGCAATTTAGAGTGTACGACCCTCAACACTGCATGTAGATGTATGTGGTCGGTGGTATGAGGATATTTTTCTGGCACCAGCAGAACTCAGGCGACACTGAAGGTATCAAGCTCGAGACCTGTCCAAATCACCCAAGCCCTAAACCGTCAAACTTACAACCCTAAAGCCAAGAGCCTCAATTCTGGTACTCTTTTGGTAGTACCTGTTCGTAGTAGTACAGGGTATAACTCATCACCACATCGTAGTCGCAATAGTGATCGTAAGGGTGAGAGTGGTAGTTAAGAGATCGTGCAGCTTTAGCGTAGTATTAGTACAGCACCTGCTTATAGTATAGTATAGTATAGTACAGCATAGTATAGCATGGTATAGTACAGTACAGTACAGTATAGTTTAGTAATGTTCAGTATTTCACGGCACAGTCCAGCATAGTATAGCTCACCACGTTCTCGCCTGCTTTTTCAAGGCTAGGAGTTCGGAAGCTCGTCGTCGCTCGGCGAAGCGTTGCTGATGCCTGCTCACAGCTGCTGGATTTAGGCTTTAGGGTTTATAGGGTTAGGGTTGAGGGTTTAGGGGTTTAGGGTCTGGGCGTGACAGAGGCAGCCCTTATTGGAGTATATGCAGGACACATGCAATAACAACTGCTATGTCATGCACAGTAATTAGAGTATAAGCGCATGTAATGTAGCATACAATGCAGCTTAATATCATACAACATGCACAACTGCTGCTAGTAGGTTCAGTCAGTATTTGGTTGAATCCTGAAGTTTGGCAGAGACCTTGCGGCAGGTTTGGCAGCAGAAAGCAAGTCCGCAGGCTATGCCAGGATACTGGCCACATGTGAAGGCACTGGTAGCATCATGAATGTTGAGACGATATGCCACCGAACTAGCTCAACCTGTAAACAAAATCTAAGGCATGCTGGCATTTTGTTGCGGCCTTGGCTCCACAGTGCCGCCGTTGTAGAGGGTCTACTCTAAGTGTTTAGGGCACAAACTGCTTGGGGCTTGACGGTTTACAGCACCTCACGGCATAATGGTGTGTGTCATGCCGGTTAACTAACACTGCACTCAGCCCCCACGGCGGCCTGCGAAGTAGAGTGAGCCGTTCGCGCCGCCACTGCCGAAAGGCTGCTGCCTCTGTCACTAAAGTGCTGAATGCTTAAACTCCTCAAACCTGCAAACCCATAGGCCCCTAAGTAGTTCCTTTTTGGGATTACCTTATAAGGTTCTATATCTATATATATATATATATATATAAACCACAAAGAGGAACTACTGAGGGGCCTCTGGGAACCAGTGTAAATCAATACCCTCGAACTCTGCAAGTCGCCTCTACACTCTACACCCCGTGTACATCCAAACGCCTGAAAGCCTTTGACACCCAAAGCGCGCTGTACATGAAGAAACCCTTTACCGTAAAAAAGGCCCTAAAAGCAAAGAGTTACTAAAAAAAGAAACCTTAGGAGCTATGTTTGTAACTAGTCAGGCTTCTGCGTAGGAACGACGACACTGAACCCCAAAGCCCTTCCGGAGCGCCTGACGTTGGCTGGTGAACTTTAGGCCGTCGCAGGTCGCCTCAACAAAAAAGTGGAGACAAGAAGGGCTCTTTGCTTTTTTAAGGTGAAGAGGTTCAGGGTTCGGGGTTCAGGCTTCAGGGGCTGAAGGTTTAGGATTTTGCCGCTGAGGCTGTTGAGGACATTGGGATTTAGGTGTCAGCATTCGAGGGCTCAGGTTGGAAAACCTCAGGGGGTTTTGCACACAATTGCGGATGGATGCTGTTTGGGCTCTGAGACTAGGCTCAGTGGCTCACTCCGCCACCCACTTAATGAGTACCGACCTGCTGAACTGAGTGCTGCACCTCGTGCTGATAGAGCTGCTCACGGGTCAGGTGCGGAAACCTTCGACTGATCTGCAACGGGACCGATGACCATACAACATGCACAGACTTCGATTCTTCTAGCCCTGTTGCTGGCTGTTTTGGGGTTACACAAGACCATTTCAACCTAAACTGACACTGGAACAGCTCGGACAGTGAAACGCTGCACTAGTTCCTCACCGCGGGCAAAGCACCGAGAGCCCGATACATGCGGGCAGTTTGGATGCAGGGTCTGTCAAGGACATGGCCTTGAGGAACCGTGAAGGTGTTCGCAAGTTCTAACGAAGCGAGAAATGCCAGAAACAACCTTCGAGTGGCGGAGAAAGGCTGCTTGCATGCAGTGTGTAAAAGGCTCTATTTGTCGTGGGTGTTGCTGACGGACTTCAGCGAATGGAGACTGACCCCTTGGAGTATGGTGGTCTACTGCGGTGAACAAGCACGCAATAGGTGTGTGTGGAGCAGTCTTCAGCAATCTCCTCACCTTGGCCGTCATGGTCTAAACTGCTCTTCGGTTGTGAACACTCCTCCGGTTGCGGCTCTGGGCCCTAAGCCCTATAGACCCTAAACCCTTAACATGGACAACACTTTCAGACGACGTTGCCGCAATGGCCGGGCCTTCGAATGATTCAGGCACTCTTCTGAGGGCTGCGGAGGCTTATGGGGTGTTCAGGATAATCGGTTGGTCCCTAGGATAAGGATCTTTCTAAGTAGGCTCTATATAAATCAACATTAGACTTCCAGATTGGCATATTCCGATATAGGTTTCCGGCTTCGGGGTCTGGTTTGTACGCAAGGTTAGGACTGTTCTTCAGCCTGCCGACACTTGAAACAAAACGAATTCAAGTGCCTTCAACATCCGAGCCCGAGACCACTGCACAATGCACAAGCATTGATGACTATCCGTCTAGAGAAGTAGTCAGACATCTTGCTACAACATCGCGGACGACCCACAGTTCTTGAGACAACCGATATCATCGCAACAGCAGGTTAGCATTAAATGAGATCACCCCACCCAGCATATGCCCACGACAGGCAGCAGCAGCGCGCTGTCCGCGCTGCAACGGGCTCGCGAAGTCTGCTGCTCAACGACTCTATTTGACATGACAGCGTTCGATAAGGGGCTGCTTTACACGAGAGCGACCGAGAAGTAGAACATACTGTTGATGGTATAAAGTCTGCACTACCCATAATAAGGAATATACCATCATTCCCATAGTTTGGGGTCCTCAGGGTAACTGGCCACAGTTGCTGAGCCAGGCAACTCAAGCCGCAGGCGCTCTGTGAACAGCTCGCGACCACGACCCTGCATCGAAACTCGGCTTTGTCACGGCATCAACGGGCTTCATTCTTGATGGAGTCTGGGGTTTAGGGTTTAGGGTCTGCGATCCTAAAACCCAGAGTCAACCACCCTCAGCTGAGCAGAACTGTCTACGCCCGCCGAAAAGTCCCCAAGAGGGGCGAGGATCAACAGGAATGCTTTTGGAGTTCGTACAGGTGGTCATACAAAGAAGATCTGAGCTTTCGTCAAGAGTCAAGATCATGCCGACCTACTTGTCCAGACTTTAGAAATACATGTGTGTGTATTTATATATACATAAATGCATGTATACGCATACACTCGATCAGTGTTGCATGTATACATGTGTTGCATGGCTTTAGCGCCTTTTCGTGATTCTGTCTCGTTAAGCATCTATCAATCTTGCTATCCGCTTACCTGGCCATGCTCATTTCGAGCCAATCAGGCTGAAACCAATGAGCCCCAAACCCTAAAGGAGCAACAACTCTCAACTAGGCCAGACAGGTCTAAAGTGTGGGTGAAGATGCAGTGTATAGGGGGCCTCAATAACTAGAAGAGGGTTTTGCGTATGCACTACCGATAAACGTAAGATGGAGCCCTAAGGAAGAACTATTCCGCCCTGTATAGAAGCCCTGTGGTAAACAAATCACAAAGGCGTCTCAAGGTTATAGACAGCCTTGTATCGGAAATCTCTTCAGCCCTGATGTCAAGAAAGTAGGGTACAAGTATCATACCCCTTACCCTCAAAGGACTCATAGTTTAAGGCTTTGGGCCCAAAGACCCTATTATGTAAGGCTTCTTGGGCTATCTCCAACCTTACTTCACACGGTTGCTGATATACATCCTAAGGAATATACCGTGATTCCCATAGTGTAGGGTCCTTAAGGTAATGCAGGATTTGTATCGTCAAACGTAGGTTAGAGTAGGTTAGGGAGTACCTTCTGAACTGGACATCCGAGACTCGAAGCCCCAACGGCCCTACAACTCCTGAAGCCAAGAGGTTACAAACTTACATCTATCAGGGGACGCGGTGCCTGAAACTGCTGCTTGATGTGCAAGAAGCGGAAATGCGCCTCATCGTCCCAACCTGCGCGAAGGAATCCGAAAACTGAAACCTACTAGCACAAAGAAGAACCAGAAACTCCAAG
>CAJNJA010008843.1:283-11280 GCA_905231915.1 Symbiodinium necroappetens | reverse complement strand
ATATGGAAATATAAGGCCCTTAATAGTAGCCCGATTATAGACTGTTACTGTATGGGGGGCAGTATCCAAGGTTTAGGGCAAGAAGATATCCTTCCCTAAACCCCAAACCCTGAACCCTAAACCCTAAACCCTGAACCCTAAACCCTGAATCCTGAACCCTACATCCTAATTCGAAACCCTAAACCCTAGATCCTAAACCCTAAACCCTAAGCTCGAGCTTGAGTGGCACTTCACTGTGGGGACCAGGAGTTGTCATTTAAAATGTGTCCCTGGCATGGCTCCGTCCAGCACGAACCCCTACAAACCGTGGGGTTTAGGGTTTAGGGTTCAGGGTTTAGGGTTTCGGGTCTAGGGATCCAAAAATCTACCGTTTCAGGACTTCCTAGTATACGTTCCTCAGATAACTTCTGAAAAAGGCAAGAAAGGTGTTCGCCCTGAACCCTGGACACGAAGCCCTAAACGCGAAAAGTCCACCCTCAGTCCAACTGTAAACACGTGCGAGAGAAAGGCCATGATTAGATTGTATCCGAGTTCACCCGTTCGGCCTGCCAACAAAGTGGCACAATCCTTCCTGAAATTGGCATGGGCTGCAGTTGAGGTCGTCGCTCCGCCACAGAGCAGGACGAGCACCTAGGACGATCGCCAAACCAGCTGGCGATCGCGCACCATCTTCAGTGCCTGCCACTCCGAACGTCTTAACCAAGTCGGGAGTCGCGTCCACGGAATTCGTCAAGACAAGGCCGTTCTAGAAGCTGTAAACTGTAGAGCTACTGCATACACAAGCATATACATGGCCCTGCTGGTCTGGAATACCATGAAACCTAAGGCTACCCTTGTTCTTGCTTGTTCAGTCCACGCAAACTCTCAACCGCAAAAGGAATAGGGGAATAAGGGGTTCTACTCGGAGAACTCGAAAATATCATGCATGTGTCGCCCCAAGATGTCAAAATCCTAACCCGAAGCGCAGCAATCTCTCAAACCATGAATCCTCGGGGCAAAATGAAGGGGCCTACATAACTGCGGATACACCATTTTGGGGGTTCCCTGTTATAGTAATAGTAGAGTATACCCCAAAGCCTATTCTAAATACTACGGCCTCTACATTCTAGTCTTCAAACTCCAAGTCGTGTCAGTCCCTCTTACTGCTGTTCTAACCGTGTTAGTCAGCCCTGACTTCAACTGAAACAGCAGTTCTAGGTGTCGAAGCAGATGGACTTGACCCACATCCCTAAAACCGCAAACCCTCAGCCGGAAAATCTGAAAGACTGCCATAAACCCAATAGACAAGCTGATCCCATGCTCCAGCATCGGGTTCGTGGGTGGCACGCTCCTCGCCTTTCAACGACTTGGGTCTGGGGTTTAGGGTCAACTAACGGATACATACTTCATACTCCCTTTAACTAGTATTGCTATTGTAACCACGAGGTCTGGGCTGACTGGGGTTTAGGCTTAGTCCAAGGTCCGTAAACTTGCAGCGGTACATCCCACACCCGGTTTAAGGCATGGGCCTGCGGATCTACAGAGACCCCCGCTACACCCGACTGCGGTGTACGGAGTTTCAAGGTCTGCAAGCTTCTGCTAACGGTACCTGAAACCCTAAACCCTAAACCCCGGGAGTGGAACTTCCGGGTGTATGTCCGGCGTCTCATGAAGAGAAGCAGCAAAAGGGTCAGAAGAGGTTCGTTTCCCTCACGGTACGATACTCCTCTACTGAACCCCTCGAACCCCATAAAACCCTACACATGCCCTGTTTCGAGCAACCACCGAATAAATTCAAACACCCTTCACACAAGCCCTAAGCCCAAACCCTAAACACTGAACCCTAGCGAGATAGTCTGTCTTCGGCTCGATGTGGAGATCCAGCACGCTCGCTGCGCACCAGGTGCCTTCGGTCTGCCTCCAAGACGTCTCCTACGGGAGATGCTCACCTGCTGCATACAGGAGTGTTGCCACCCTCAATTAAAGGAAACTACAGGTTATATAAGGCTTCCATAAGGCTTCTATAACGTATATAGACCTTCTACAAGGCTCCCATAACGGTAGCTACCCACCTGAAATGTCCTAGACTCAACCCCTAAGCTCGTGAACTTGCTGTAAAGCACTACAGAACACCGGGGCGTGGGATCTGAGGCTTAGGGTGGAGGGTTTACCTGGGTAAGAACCTGCCTTTTTGGATAAGGAAAAGCCATAACAAGGAACCCTAAGAAAAGGTTGTCTATTCAGGGTCTATTCAGAGTCTAGGTGGGGGTTTAGGGGGTTAGGGTGGGGCCTTCATGAATGACATGGGGTTCCTTTCAGGGTTTGGTGGGGGTTTATAACCGGGTTTGCATAGGGTTCCATAAGGTGTTTTGGATCATTTGGGGCCTTTTTGAAGAGAGTTGGGGGTGTTGGAGTATATCATGTCTGCTAAAACTAGAATAAGGGACCGCAAGGAAACAGTAGCATTAGTCACTTCGGCTTCCATACCGGAACCCAGTAATAATGGGCTGAACCATAATCATAACAAGGAGCCCAGAGGAATAGTATGATTTATCATTGAAGGCTCTGAACACTAAACCCTACACCTTAACCCTTAGCATCACAATAGCCCAAAAGCCTTATATAATAGGGTCTTTGGGCCCAAAAGCCTTAAAATATGAGTCCTTCGATGCTAAGGGTAAACTACTACACTCCAAACCCTAAGTTATTGCGGCATCTTCATCTCAGGACAGGACGGAGCTGGATAGAAAGGAGTGGGCAGAGAGTCCTTGGCATCATGGCACATAGAACCCCTAACCCTAAAGCCCTACTGTGGATGATATAAAATCCTGCATTACCTCACGGGCCCTAAACTATAGGAAACATTGTATATTCCTTATTATGGGTAGTGCAGGATTTATTACATCAGCCGTATCCGCCCTAAACCTCAGAGTCTGTAAAACCTAAACCTTGAAGGCCTATAAATAATCCCAAACCCTAAACTCTCAGAACCCCCTCCACCCTAAGCCAAACGAAGCCTAAAACATGATAATAACTTAAGCCAGGTCCTAGCCACGTGCCAGCAGTTTGTTCCAGGGCGATCAGGGGCTTAGAGCACGTCCAAACGGGTGGCATTGAGTCATTGAGGGTTCTACTGAGGATATTTATGTAAGGGTTTCCAGGGATTTGGCGATTTCGGTGGAAGGGGCAGGGGGCAGTCCTTTTGGTTTCCATATTATTTGGGATTTGGAGCGTACGGTGTATCGGAAGGCTTCCTCATGTGCTTTGGCCGATTGTTGTGGTCCAAGCCTCGGGCTAGAGAATTCAATATCAAGTTCTTGGATGTACCTGGACGCTAAAAGTTCATACCACTTACATAAGGAATTCACAATAAGGAACCCAAACAACAATAAGTTATGTAGGGTCTAGGTCTAGGTATGGCCTTGGGCTGTTGACGGTCTAGCCGTGCGGCGTTCTGCTTAAACTCCCTTCTTCTCTACTGTCTTGGGGATTCAGGCCCTTGGAGTTAAGATCAGGGCCATTGCAACTAGAACACGCTTTGTTGGCTATATTGTAGCAATTACAAACAAATTCCGGAACCCGCAGCAGCAGCATTACTTGCGCTAAATCGCTTGACCCCTGAATCAGGGGTCTTGGTTCGAGGGTGCCGGGTTGATGGGCTTGAAGATGAAGGGTCGGCGCCTTGACTTACCGAAACTTTTTTTTTGTAGGATCCCCCGAAATTCCATATTTGGGTTTCGTGCAAGGCCCTGAAGAAAACTAGATTGCAAGCTAGCTAGCTTATGGCAGGGCTTAACGGGTGTGTGCGGTCTCCAGGTCTTGAAGGACTGAGGGAAGAGCGTATATGAAGTTCGAATCGAGAGGCTTCATGCAATAAAGGGGCCTGAACAATTACCTATACTATTTTCGGGGGTTCCTTATTATGCGCCGTTTTCCGGGACAGCCGTAAATACCTGGTGCGCCTATGATAGATAGGCCATAAGCCATTGATATTTTCCAGGAATGCGATGGCGGCCTGTCCACCCAAACTGCATCCCGAGAACTGGAGCACTCACTAGGTCCGCGACCACATGTCGTCCTGCAGTGGATGACTTTTCTTGCCAATGCGCTCAACGTTAAATTTTAAGCATTCCAGCCTAGACCAAGAAACACTAAACAACTACTAAGCAACTATACCCTGAACCTAAACCCATACCAAAAGTTGACACCTATACATACCCTCAACTGCAAACCCCTGAACGCCAACATGCCAAAGGCTCAGTGCAGCCCTGTACTCCCATCCACCACAGCCCAAGGCTCTAAATAGCCCCACAAACCTCATAGTAGCACGGTTGTTCGGGGCTCAAGTGCCTTATTCATGGTAACCGTTACGGTTCAGGGTTTAGGGTGTATTAAACTACCTATACAGGTTTTGAGGCACTCTTGTTTTGAAATGGTAGTTTGTGACTGCGCGGATGGTCGAATTCCGGGAACCAGCCGTCAAGGGTTCCGTCGGCCTACTCATAAGATGTCGCAGGTTTCAGGGTAGTGCTTAAGGATTGCTTGTAGAACGGATGTTATGTACTATATATATCCCTTGCAAAGCTCTAGGGACGAAGGACTCATGACTCATGTTGTCAGGCCTTGGTCGGCAAACCCATCGTGAGCAAGGCTGAAGGGTTACTCTGAGCCTAAAGACCATAAACCGAGACGATAGAACTGATGTGGTAGCCTCGTTATCACACCTTCCAGATTCTGGCTGGGCTCACAAAACCAGTCTGTTTCAAGCTCACCTAGGAAGTCGAAGGCTTCACACTTGCACACATGCTCGGACATGCTCTTAATAGGTTTGTTGTTTTATATCATTTTTTGTGTTGTCGCCCAGTTTGTTGAGCTCTAAGCCCTACATCGTCCCAAGCCCTGTGACCTTAAGACTGCCTTGGCGGACGAAGGGACTGAAACACAGCCTAACAGGGCTTGACGACTGAGTAGGAAAATGGGAACCCGGCAAATCCCTGCAATGGGCTCCTGTAGCTTTCAAGTTACCTAGTTAGCTGTAGCTTGCTAGGCTTGGCGTGTTTAGGGTTGAGGGCTTTGGGTACTAAATCAAATCGGTTTCAGAATCAGTAGCCTACCATGTAGGCAGCTGGGTTCCTGGGGAAGGGTCATGTGTATAACACCAAAAACCCCCTTGTATTGCAGACCATATACGGGTAGTTTTCTAAACTAGCGTCCCGTTTAGGATCCTTTTTATAAGGGTGCCGTACTATACTGGGGAGCTCAAGAGGGACCCTACTCCAGAGAACTACCCATAGAGCACCGACTAAATACCTCTATGGAACCTGTTGACGCTGCAACCCAAATCAATGAAAACGTTCTACTCGCCTGTCCAGTATCCAAGGGAACTGAAACTGTCAGCCTGTTGGACTTATAGTATAGGGATCATATTACCCACAAAGGTTCAAGCTGCCTGAAGGTTATCTACTCTACTCTGCGTCTAGGAAGCCCAATCTCTCAGACATACCCGAAACCCTAAACCACAAACCCCTAAACCCCAACAGTGCCTCAGAAGACCTGACGGATCTGATGAAGACCTGGCAACGCGCGTTTCCGGGGTTCTGGGTTCATTGGTTAACCCAAGACCCTAAACCCTAAAACCAAAACCCTAAACCCTAAACCCTAAACCCAAAACCCTAAACCCTAAAACCTAAACCCTAAACCCTAAAACCTAAACCCTCAGCCCTAATTCGTCCAGGGTTCTGGGTACATTGGTTTAGGGGCCTAGGAGCTGGGGAGTTCCAGGCTTTGGGGTTTAATTCGAGCATCTGAGCAAACGGGTTTAGGGTTTAGGGGTTTAGGGTTCAGGGGTTTAGGGGTTTAGGGGTTAGGGTTTAGGGTTTAGGGTTTAGGGCTCACATTCAAAGAAATTTTGTTGGGCCCGGATTGGGTGGTAAGAGGAGTTTCAAATGCGGGTGGACTTCGTGTGGGGAAAAGGTACCACATTTAAAGGAAGTTGTTTTGCAGGTCTAGGGTTTGAGGGGCTCAAAGCTTCAGACTTACATCAAGCCTTTTCCAATGGCTTTGTACTAGAGATTCAGTGCATTCCTACTGTTTTGAATAGAGTCCAAAGAGCCCCGGTGGAGGTTTTCTCCATGCATCAAGCCTTTTCCAGTGGCTTTGTACAGTTTCAATACATTCCTACTAATTGAATAGAGTCCAAAGAGCCCGAAAAACCCAAGAGATGGCTTTCTATTAATGCGACGCCCTCATTTTTAATTGGTGGGGGGGCTCGATAGGGCCGCAGTATCAAGGCCCTGTCATGTGTGTTGTTGGCCCAAGGGCTCTTTTAGGGATCTATAAGGGGTTCTTAGGAAAGGCTCGATAAACGCTGCTAAACAACATTCCATAAGGGCTCGACAGCTGCTTTTGGAGGGATTCTAAACTTAAACCATTGTTGCCTGCTCTTCGTGTATGGATGAGCGCGTGCTTCAGCCTCAGCCGCTTGGTTTTGATACGCCAGCATGGTTCTGTCAGAGATGCATTTGCAGATCACTCGGTCGTGCACCTTCGCCGTCTCGCACGCCTGCAGCTCGTGCGGTTGTTTCTGCTGCACATATAGTCCCAGAGTTGCTTCCGTAAGCTGGGATACCTTCCGAAAAAGCCTCCGGGCCGGAGGTCTCTCTGGGTGATCTTGCGAAATATTTTACGGCACTGCACCAAAAGCTCGTGCCTGCCTCTGCCGCTGTTCTGAAAAAAATGCGGCATAATATAGGGGATAAGTAATTGGAAGAGGGTTTTGGAGTATATGATACTATAACTAGGAATTAGGAGCCCTCCAAAACAGTATTGGTAATTATATGGGTAGTTGTCCAAAATAGGGTCCCTTTTTGGGTCCTTAATATAATACGGCACATAAAATTTAGGGTACCCAAAAAGGGACCAGAGTTTTGACAACCACCCATATAGGCCCCTATAGTAGACGGTTTAGGGTTTATAGAGGGTTTCCGACTCGTAAGGCTCAGGGTTGCCAAAGTTTACCGCACGCTGTACCTAGCACATGGTTGGTTTTGGAAGATATCCGCTCTTATAGAAATGAAAGCTTTAGGCAGTTAGGGGCTTACGGGTTTAGGTTTTGGTGTTGCCGCAACATGCGAAGTTCGGCAAAAGAGAAACATTACCCTGAAAGCCTTAAATCCTCCCTCGGTCCGGAACCCTAAAACCTCCTTAGGAGCCTTAATGATTAGCAGCGGGCTTGTGGTCCACTACAGTCTACTCATCAAGAGCCCAAGGAAGAATGACGTCGACATTAGTACGTATTGAACCCCATTAAATGCAACCTTGAAGCAGGACCTCAACTCAAGTTGTTAAGGCCGCTTATACTTAACCCTTGGAGTCCTTTCAATGGCGTCCCTCTAAACGAACTTTAAAGACTAATCTTAGTAAGTATTCACCCCGCTAATTAAACCCTAAACCCCTAAACCCATGAACCATTCACACTTCTCCAGTAAAAGCCCAGGACTCAGGACAGCCTTCCTAGCATCGTCTTCCCTGCTGAGGGCCGCAGGTAAGGAGGCACATAGACCTCGGTGTCGGGCTTATGACTCAAAATAATAGCCAGAAATGAGGGTTTCGGGTTTAGAATTTAGGCTTGTTGGAACATGTTTGTCCTCATGCCCGTAAGGTAACGTATAAGGGATCTTAGCGCTAGTCCTTTTAAACCCATGCTCCAACTTTCTGGGAGTCGATGTAGGTATTAAAGGGGTGTAGGATTTCAGGTTTAAGGTTTGTAGGATTGAAGGTTTAAGGGTTTAGGGTTTAGGGAGCTATTTGGCAGCTGAGGCTTTCTCTTGTATCAGCTCCTTTTTGCCGGATCCCGCCTCTAATCTGACGAGTATTTCTTAACCAAGGGATCTTGGAATCTCCGGGTCGGTATTTGCTCAATGCTTACCTTAAGAAGCTGCAACCTCTTTTCTTGCAGGCTGCTGTTACTCCTAAACGTCCTAAACTCGGACGTAAAGATTATGGTCATCGAAGCCGTGGTTGTCAGTTCACTGGCACAAACACGACAACTCCCAGCTTCACCCCAGTCGTGTTGTAGATGGGGCAAACAACCAAACTGCAAGAGGTCATACGAAAATACCAAGTGCTTCAGATAGACGCCGAGCTCCAGACTACTAGACTGCTCAGCCGGGCCTTGCTCGAAAAAGACGATCCTAAACCCTACGAAAACACAGAATCCCGAAACCCTAAATGGTAGCTGCAAGTGGTGCGGAGAAAGAGGCTCGAAATGAGCCTACACATCCGTATGCTTGCATCGAAGTGGTACCCAGGAACCCTAAAGCTCTACTGAACCTAAACCCCAAACCCTAAACCTCCGACCACTGTGAAGGGTTCCACGATTTCTTCATTCTCGTCGACGGCCGGTAGCTGCTCGTGGGGGTTCGTGGTTGAGGTCACGTCAGCGGCACAGGTCTCGGAGTGCTCGGGTCTGCACTCAAGTTATTACATATATATAAGCAAGTACCTGAGCCCCCAATATTGTAGGGCCCTTAATTATTAGAATAGGGTTTTGGTTTTGGGGTCCAATAATTATACTATAATTGTAACAAGGAGCCCCCAAAATACTGTTGGCAATTATTTCGGCCTCTACATTAACCCTAAACCCTGAAGAAGTGACACAAGAGATGCCCAAGGACCGAACGTCATCTCGGAACGCCATGGCGACTTTTGTCTCAAATCTAAAGGCCGACACAGTGACGAAGCCCCGACTAGCATCAACAACTAGCATTGGGTTTGCAGGGGTATGCAACAATGCTATAGCTATATCAAGAAGAATTTTGAGATACCCATGATATTAGGGACACAGACATGGGCTGCCAGGCAAGTGAACTTGGCTGTGGGCTCAGAAAGTGTGGTCAGCATGAGGCTTGAATACACAAAGTAGTCCCTAAGTGCAAATGAATTTAGGTTTACCCTGACATGTCCACCACCACTTTCTTCTTGAAAGTCACGCTGAGCAAAAGACACCAACACAAAAGAGCATGGTGCTCCGGATCTTCACTGCACCCATAGGCCCCTAAGTAGTTCCTTTTTGGGGATTACCTTATAGGATTCTAAATATAAACCATAAGAAAAGGAACTACTGAGGGGCCTATGGGCAGAACTCAGTTTCACCCGGCAGGAAACCCAGAGACTCCAATATCCCTTAATTAAGGAATATACCGAAAATCTTATTATATAGGGTTCCTATAAGAATTTAAGGTATATTCTTGAATTAAGGGATATTGAAGTCTCTGGGAACATCTTTCCGGGAGCTGATGTAAGAGTTTGCGCACCCTGGGTCATTGGCAAAAGGCACTCTGTGGCCCTAAACCCAGAAGCATCACCCTAAACCCTAAACCCAAAATCGTATATCCTGTGGCAGCCGAAAGTCTTAGATCCCGAAACCCACAAGACCCCTGCCCATCCAAAACGAACAAGCCCATTAAAACAAGCATGCAACAGCCCACACCCTGAAACCGAAAAACGGCCCACCCCCAGAAACCACAAATAGCCCAAACTCGCACCCCAAACCCAACACCCCCAAACCCAACCCCCCAAAACCCCAAACCTCTTTTCCGGACATGTCCATCCGCTTCAGCTGAAGAGTCTATCGCCTGCCTGCTCTGCAGGCAGCGCCCGCTCGGAGGATCCCGGGGATTGACGCCGACGGTTCGACGTCTAATCTAGGGGCCTAAATAATTACCTATACTATTTTGGGGGCTTCCTTATTATAATTATAGTAGAATGGGACCCAACACCCTATTCTATTAAGGCCCCTATATTAATGTAGGGGCCTTAAGAGTTCGAATAGGCTCTTGGGGTATACTCTACTATATTTATAAGAAGGAACCCGCATGATAGTATAAAGCCTTAGGGTCTTTTGGGGCTCCATGGTGTTGTGAGGAACTGTTGACTTTATCCATGAGCAGCTTATGAAGCTTTAGTACTGGTGTTTTACTTACCTTCGCGATTTACGGGGGTTTAGTTGCGAAGACGTGGGGTTTGGGGCTGAAGATGTAACATGTGGGTGGAGGGTGTAGGCTGTCGGGCTACAACAAGGGCTGAGGAATTACTACGATTTTCGTTTGCGACAAAACTCTCTCAACAACACCAAACTCGGACACTTACCCATGGCGTTGTGCCCTTGGGCTTAACCGAGGTGCGTGTGGTTGGATTACAATGTGAAGGCCTGGTCCAAGGCTCTGGGACGGTTCCACCAGGCCTTGTAACCTAGACATTGGACATTGGACCCGAAATCCACAAGAACCGCATAGCGAGGTCATATGGGCGCCTGAATGACTCGAATCGGGTCTTGCATGGGATGTATTATTATCACGAATAGTACTACTTACTACGCGTCATTCAGGACGAAATCCCAAACCCTGAACCGCGAAGTATCCCTAGGATCCCTCGGACAAGCGTTGGGAAAAGTGCGCAATGCTCCCACTCCGGTCTGCACCCACTTTGAGCCGCTCCTCCAATCATCATCTGCCGACATGTACCTACCGTAAACTATGATAATCTACTTGTTTTTAGTGTCCTAACGCTACGTACCCCTGGTACGGAACTTATATGGACCCTCAGTTAAAGTAGGGTACGGAAGGTTCTGGGTTTTCGGGGTACTGAAAGACGTCTGAATCGATAACATCGATTGCTTTCTGCTCTTCACATGCTGACATCATCAGTTTTGCTTTCATGATCACGAACAGTATGCCGACGACGATGCTGGCATTTTTGCTGCTTTGAGTCTGCATCAGCTGAGCTCCTGTAACCATATAAATTATGCACTAAGTTCTATCAGGGCAGGGCCCTAAACCCTAAACGGGTAGGGGGGTGTGGCCTCAGATTGACAGGAGGAGCGGCTGAAAGGTTGCGGGCGGCTGCACACTCTCGGCAAGGCTGACAGGGGTCCCAGCTTCCCTGAGCTCGGAGATGAACTTTGGGGGCTTGGAGTTGAGAGTTTATTGCTTACCTAACCCCCCCCCCCCCCAAAAAAA
>CAJNJA010008842.1:23819-41729 GCA_905231915.1 Symbiodinium necroappetens | reverse complement strand
CTGCCTTCCGGCTAGCTTCCGGCTCCCTGAGCCGCTGCAGCAACGCAAACGTATGTATGTATGCTGTATGTCTGTGTATGTCTGTGTATGTATGTATGTCTGTCTGTCTGTCTGTCTGTCTGTCTGTCTGTTCTCTGTGTCTCTGTCTGTGTCTGTCTGTCTGTCTGTGTCTGTCTGTGTCTGTCTGTCGTCGGTCTGCCTGTTCTGTCTGCCAGTCGTCTGTCTCTGTCTGTATCTGTCTCTGTGTGAGTTGTTGCGAGAGGGTGCTGTCTTGAACCGACTGGTCTTCGATTCCGTCGTGCTCATGAGCCAACCCTCGTGAAGGCAACACGCCAAAGCAACGGGTTCAAGGGCATCAGCAGACATCTGAGAGCATGACAGAACTATGCAGTTCGCCCCCTCCCTGCTGAGGGCCGCCTGAAGAGTGGCGTAGTCACGAACATGTAGAAGTCAGTTCACATAAGCAGACACAACACCGGATGCAAAAAAAAGAGGTGCAGCCCAGAAGGAACAGCTTTGATCCTGGCAATGAAGAAGTAGGAGGCGATGAGGCCCGCAAGGCCCTGGGAAGATACGGCAGAAGGAGGCGAGCTTCCGTGAAGAGGTGTAGTGTAGTTGGGGTAATTGTGATAGGCATAACAGATTTTGGAAAGCTCTTTAGGAAGCGCGTGCGGCATGCAGCTTGCCATCTTTACTCGCAGCGCCATGTCATCACCACAGCTGTCAAGTTGTCCCCGGAACCAGCCGCAAATGCGTGCCTTACCTGAGATGCAAAAGCAGCACAGGCCAGCTGACCCCACATGGAACACGCCTCTAAGGCACACGCCAGTGAGTGGGAAGCCAATTCCACTCCAGCTGCGCTTGCACAAACCGCTGCTGCATCACTGTCCTGTAGACTGCCGTCTTGCTGGCAGGTCTGACTTTCATGTTAAATCCGCGCCGTCTCCTGAAGTACATCCCAAACACCGTCGCATGCAAGGACCAGAAAGCGATCTACCTGGGCTGCATCTGCTCTTGGGGGCCAGTCAACCAGGTTGTCAGGCAGGGGCGCAGTGAAAAAGTCCCTCAACATGTCTCAATGAACCTAATGGACCTAGGTCCAATCCAGGCATCCATTCCGCTCGTGTCTGCTTGTGTTTCATTAGACAGAAGCACGCGCTTCATTCCTTTTCTCTTCTCTTTGCCTTGTTATTTAAACAGTTAAAATCACTCAAGGATAGGTGTATATTCTAAAGGTAGTTTCTGAGTCTACAGGATCAACTAAGGTTGGTACCTGATACCTTCTTGGTAAGCTCTCCTATAATATCCTGGTTCAGTCTTTTCTCTCTTCTCTCTTTCCCTTTATTTGGCTCATGCTTCCGCTCTCTTCTTTCACTACATTATAATAACCGAATAAACGAGACAAGGAAAGAGAATTAGAATTGGAATGAAGAATCCAGTACTTGTTTTGTGTCTTGCTTGTGTTACAATTAAACGGAAAGAAGCACACGTTCACTACTCTTTGTTTATTTCACCTGTCTTCTTTCTTTCAATTAAAGCACAGGGGTTCCGCTCACTCCGTTCACTATGCTTAACAAAGGAGGGACGAAGCGAATGAAATGGGTCTTTTGTTGCCCCTTTTTGCTTGATTGGATTATGTAAACGCAATGAAACGAGCTGAACGCACGGCTTCTCACGGCTTCATTCAATGAACAAGCAAGGGGCACAAGAGGGCGAAACAGCACACACAATCAACAAGTTCAGTTAAAGCAAAACCATCCACCAGCTTATGTTTTGTTTCTTTTATCGTGGTTCCGAGGCAATCAGGCTGGAAGCTAGTGATAAGGAAAGTTAGTGAGTTAGGTTGTTGGTCAGTTCGTTTGCTCGTTACTGTGGTGAGTGAGTGAGTGAGTGAGTGAGTGAGTGAGTGAGCGAGCGAGCGAGCGAGCGAGCGAGCGAGCGAGCGAGCGAGTGAGATAGATAGATAGATCGCTCCTTAGATAGATAGTTGATATTAAGTATATAATTGGTAGAAAGTTTGTCAGCTAGCTGGCTTCGTCGTATCCGGACGACCACCACCACCACCACCACCACCACCACCGCCACGACGAACCGCACTGAGCCTGTCACTGCAGGATCCAGCTCCACCACTCGCAACTCTGGCTCAGCGGTGACCAAACCGCCTCGGACCTGGGTTAGAGCCATCATCAGCAAGAAGGAGGCATGATCCGAGCCCTCGTTGCGACCAGTGCGACTAGTACGTTGATGGAACTGTCGGATGGCGGTTCAGGGTGAGCTGAGAAGCCCAGTGGGCCAGTTCGATCATGCACTCGCAATCCGGATGGGGCACCTGCTCGCAGCCATACTTCTGGGGCTCTTTGAGAAGGAGGTCGCCGAAGGCTCGGGAGACTGCAAGGCCCCACCGCGGGATGGCGCGGCCTAAGACAAGCAAGAAGCGCTCCCCAGACCGGGGCCTTTCTCTTTCGTGTTCTAGCCATTGCAACTCAACAACAGTGAAAGAAATTGCTCAGTGATGCGGCAAGGCCACCTCCAAAGAAGACCTGCGACGGGCAGAAGACTCTCCAGACGCCGTAGAGGTCCACCACGCCGCCCAACGCTTCAATGCGCTGCTGCTCGTCAGGGCGGTTGGGCTTGTGGTCCTGTGACAAAACCAACCTTCACCTCATGCTCCGCCTGGCTCGAGCGACGCCAATGGCCAAGACTCGCAACTCATACTCATCGAAACTCCAAACCCCGCCACAATCCCAATGTGACAACAATAGAACAATCATATAACACTACTACGAACAACAAAACAATAACAATAATAACACTAATAACAATAGGAATAATAATAATAACAATAATAATAATAATACTAACGACACTAATAGTAATTATAACGATCATGAGAACATTAACCCGGTGGTCCTCGGAGAGGCGGCAGGCTTGGAGAGGCTGCTGCTGGGCCGAGGGCTCTTTGGCCGCACGACAGAGCACCGCTCGGGAGTCACCCACGTTGGCCACCAAGAGCCTCTCAATAATATCGTATGATATCCTATAAGAGAGTATAACATCCTACGAATACTATAAATTAATAATGTCCTTCAATATAGTATACTATAATATAGTATAATATGGACTCTAGTATAACAGGAAGGCGAAATGGGCGGAAAAGGCTGATTCTTGCTGGAGCTTTGTCGGGCCTGTAAGCACCGCCCTGCTCGGCGTAGACTAAGGCCAAGAGCAGAGTCGATCCGTCCATCGCCTCATGCTGCCGCGCCCAGCAGAGAAACCTCGCGAAGCCAGGCAAGGCAGGGGCCTACGGCGGCTACGGTCTCGAAGGCTCGAAATTTCGAGTCTGGGGGCTCGTCATCCACCAGCGCACAGGCCTCCAGGACGGCGTCTCGGAGATGTTCGTCTGTCAAGTTGGGCTTGTTGGCCAGTCTCATCTGCAAGACTTTGGGAAGCCTGGAACCGGGGGAACAGCACGTGATTTAACTTGCGTGCGCAGGGGGGAGCTGTGACACACGAGTTTCATGGATTGACATGGGTCGGGTTCTACTCATTCTGCGCATTCCTGACTCGCACATGTCCCCGAGGCCTCTCGGCCAAGTGCTCCACGCATCGGTGTCCAGAATGTCCATCGAGCACCAGCACGCCCGGAACCGGCAGTCCATCTGCTGAGAGCAACTCCTTGGCATTGGGTTATATTGACAACAATAGAAGTATTTTTGGTATGATTCCTCTTGTTATTGTTATTGCCATGACCTCGCTGACCATTGATGAACGCTAGGCTTCTCTGCAACATGAAACCCATGAAACAGTTGCTGGGGTAAGTTGAATCATGCCTGCTTTGCAGCGGGATCCGCTGATGTAAAGCTGGCATCTGTTCAATTCAGCCGGAACTTAGAACTGCTAGTGCCGCGGGTAGCTGTTGGTTGGGCTCGGCAGTACTTCCGACTCTCCCTGTGCGCTTGCCTATGAGCTTCACAGTTGCTCCTGCAGTCCACGCCTGTTTTGAGAATAGGGTGAGGGCGCCGCATGCGTTCCCGGTGTGCCCGCCCGCCCTGTGGGTGCGGGGTGAAATGATGCTCCGCCGGCTTGCTTTCCAGCATAGAAAAGTGGATCGAATGCCTCGCACTCCTGGGCCGCAATGGCTGCCGGAGTGCTCGGGTGCAGCACGCATATAAGTGCTTCGGACCCTACCCAGCCAACACTGCTCGAAGCTACTGCAAAAGCGTTTATTTGCCGCTTGCCTAGTGCTGCCACAATCATAGGAAGGGAGGTGTTGACTCACGCCCGACTCCCTACTCCGGCACCCGACTTGCATCAAGCGGGAACAGGTCACTGAAACCAAGGCTCGAGGTCCAGAGCGAAGCGATCTTCGTTCGTCTCTTTGCCGCCTTGCCAGCAGGCCTCAAGAGTCAGAGCTCTGGGAAACAATGGGAAACAATGACCATCACACCGTTTCCACTGCCATGGCCTCCTGCACCGCGTGGGGAATCGTACAGAGCAAGTCGATAATAACAAAGTTAAAGCACTTGAGAGAGCCGTCCATGATGGTGAGAAACGAGCATGCATGGGACAATCCTGCAATACTTTTCCCAAGGACAACCTGTGAAGCCCAATTACCGCCACTCCCTGAATCCGAACAACACTGAATTACACTGCGGGTTGGAAGCTTCCAAGTGCTCTCCGAGGCCCAGGCAGCTCCCAGCTCAAGCGTCAGGTGCCCCACCTGATTCGACATTCGGTACAGCCCGGCAACAAACAGATTCAGAACAACCTTCACGTGTTCACAGAATTGCAGCTCCGAGAGATTTCATGCTACCAGCCGTGCCCTAAACACAAACACCCACCCACCCACCCACCCACCCACCCACCCACACACACACACACACACGACAAGCCTGATCGGTTGATTTGCTGCTCTGCTTACGTCACGGGGTATGGAGGTTTCTGGTGTTCAACAGGCCCAGCCATCTTCGTTCCTGCCTTCAGCTCACGGTAGAGAGGTCGCAGTTGCGGCTGCTTCACGTCAGCCTGAACAGTCGCATGCTGTAATGACAAAGAACCCGTCGTCTAGTCTCTCCCAGACTTTCATGAAGTGGAGCTTCTTTGGTCTCTTCTAGTGCTCGTCGAATTGAACATATCATTGCAGTTCAGCCAGCGAAATATTGTTAGCCAGTGTGGCAACTAACGCCTGCTACCAAAAGCCGCACACAGTGACGGAGGGATTTGATCACAGCTATTGATACTTTCAGATGTTATTGCGGTTTTATTGTCCATGGAGAAGACCAGATTTGCAATGAAGACGTCAGCCTGCCTCTTGCTCTTATGCATTATAGACCCCGGGTTAGGCCGGGTAAGGCTCTGCTTGCGTCGCTCCCGCTCGTCGCCTGCGCGCCGCGCGCCAGGCGCGCCGGGTCCGCTCCGCGCACGGCGCGGCGGTGCTCCAGAGCCTCCTGGGCCTGCCAGGGTTGTACCAGAATTTCACCAAAAAAAGGCCAAAAAAAAAAAACAAAAGAAGCTAAGAGATTTCATAAGGCGCCAACAAAAAAAAAAACAAAAAGGAAGCGAAGAAGAGGGAAAATGGGGAGCAAAAAGGGGAGAAGAGCGGAGCCTGGCCAAATTCCCCAAGCTGCTGCCGGAGCTGGGACTCCAAGGCCCCAGCCCGGCTGCTCGTGACCTGAAGGCTCTGCCTCTGCCATGCCGCTGCCTCCCATTAAAGGACCCTTATAAGTACCCCTTAAAGGGGACCCTATCCTAATTATCAATGCAAGTTAGAGTCCCATTATAGAACCCTCTATAGTACCCTTTAAAGGGGACCCTATCCTATCATTATAGCCCTGTTACTGGTATGGAAACAGACTACCCCTCTTTTCTGCGAAATAGTGGCAGGGTTCGTGGAGTTCATCGCCTCCAAGAGCTGCTGGCGCAGCCGATGGACGCTGTTCATCACCTCCTCCTTGTGCCTTAGAAGCTCGGACACCCTAAACCCTAAACCCTAAACCCTGGCTCAGACCAAACATCGCAGAAACAGCGCTCCTGGGGGGAACCGCGACTTGGCCGAGGTCGGGGCTGCTTGATCAGCTCGTCCTGGCGATCCAGGTTCTGCTGGTGCAGCTGCGAGTACTTCTCCTCAGATTGTCCAAAAAATATATCCCCACCTCTGTTTTTTTTTTGTGAAAAGCCCGAGGACTCACCGGCTCCGGAGCTGCCCCACAGACCCAGTTCTGGACTGTAGCCGCCTGCTACTCGGATCCTCTGCTTCGTAAGCTGCGGCCAAGCACTATGAGGGCCACGCCGGCCTCGGCTTCTGATTACGATCCAAGTCTCGTGAGTGCTGAGCGCCGTGGCATCCGCAAACTTCCGTGTGCAAAGATAGCACACGTACTGTGGCATCTGCCCGGCGGGCGTGGGTGCTGCAAGCAGCGCCGCCATGGCACGCAATTTCTCGTATGGTCTACTTACAACCATGCACATCTTCCACGTGCAACAGGCCCAGTTGTCTTCAGTGTGTTGACCTTGTTTGTTTTGACCGCAGCCCCGAAGCCACAGCATGCAAAGGTGACCCGTCCCATACTTCAGCTCATCACGATGCATTGCGACATTTCGCACTCTCGCTGCGAAAGACACCACAACGAGCCTTCAAGCAAGCAGCAGAGGCTTCAACAAAAGCAGTGCAACGACCAGGTGTCCGGCAGCCCACAACAGCGTTTTCCACGCCTCAAGCTCAAATTCTCCAGAAAAGATCTCAGCTCATGGGGCGACTTCTACAGTGCTACAGTCCACCATATTATCCCCCACAGCCCCATACCGCATGGCGATGACATAGGGAAGCAGCAACCCTCAAGTTCTTCTGCGATAACTTCCCCCTAGGCCCCTGGGTCCTTTAGCCATTTTTCACAGAGATTACCAGGTCGCAACTCTGAGCCGAAGCACACGGATAACGATGGAGAGGGTCGCCTCAGATCGCAGTGATGGAAAGCCAGACACCACTGACAAAATCGCTGTAAGCCAAAGACCACCGGCGGAGCCTGCTCCACGAATTCCGAGAACTGCACGCATCCACTCAGAACAGGCTTCCGATGCAGTCTCAGGATAGGTGCCAGGAATTCTGGAGATAAAATCCTGTTTAAACTGCTACGAGTTATCGTCGTCCCTACAATACAGGGGTATACAGGGGGCAGACTGCTTGCAGCTCCTTTTTTCAAGCAGAGGTCTCCTTTCGGAGGTATTTCGATGGCGCGTTCTTCAGCCGCTCCAGCCCGATGCCAAGAGACATCTCCTAGGCGGTCAGAGCTAGGCTGACAAAGCCTTCATCGTCGCGCTGAAAATGCAACTCTCTTAAAAGAGGCAGGACGACCACCGAGTTTCGGAGTCGTCAAGCACGACATTACATGCCCGCCTGAGAACGCCTGGGTGCCACAAGAACCTTAAAGCAGATTGGCAACCCCCTGTGCATGTTTTCGGTGACACATCGAAACACGCCGTCTGGCTCGGGCCATGGGCTTCCGGGCCGCAAGAAGGCTTCGTCAACATGAGAGAACGACATGAAGGTCCCCTTTTTAGGCCCCCAAGTATACATGTAAAGCATAAAGTTGAGTGACGAAGCCTCACCCCAACCCTCCGATTCCATCTTTTCGGGCCAGCTTCATCGAAAGAAGGGGACTCCCGCGAATCAGAGGGCAAGCTTGGAGGAACTCCTCCGGGATGCCTTAGGACGAAGGGCTTGTCCACTTCTTCGCATCTCAGACTTAGCTCTGACCTACAAAACAGTTGCTTTCGACGCCGAAGCCGGCCTTCAATATTTTGACCATGCCAGTTTCGATCCGGATGTCGGTGGGCAGCGGCATCTCGTCTTCGAGCATGGCCCTGCCAAGTTCCTGCAAGGTGAAACACCTCTGAACATCTTCACAGACATCATCGTTGCCAGGCCCAGAACAGGTCAGAGCCGACCTCCTGCTCCTCGTATTCCTCGTCGCTAGGAGGCTGCTTTCCGGCTCCGACTCCATTGATATTGATCCCATCCATATTGATCCCCCTTGGCGGGCTGCGAGGTTAGACGTTAGGGCCCAGGGGCTGCTTTAATTCGATTCCTGTGTGGAGACGAGCTGCCCCTCAATTCGGACAGACCTCGTCCGCCTCCTGGCACGAATCTGAAACGAAAGAGCAGAGCGGATCTCTTCTCATGCGTTGCGGAGAGCCATCGAATCCTGATGCGAAGCTTTGCCAAGAATGGCCAAGAACAAGGAAGAGTTGTTAGGGGATCCCCTTACCCTCAATTTTCTCAATGAGGCACACATGCATTTTGCCGGATGCCCTCACGTGAGCCAGCAACACCGCGCCTCACGATAGATGCCGCATGCATGTCTGAGTCAAAGATATGCGAAACCGATCCGTGCATATCGATAATACCCTTGTGGGCATGAACGATCTCCCGCAGGTGATTGTTCTCCTGAGTGCTCTTTGCACAAAAAAAGATTGGAAGGGCCAGAAAGACATGATATAAAACCTAAACCCTAAACCCTAAAGCCCTAAACCCTAAGGCTCTTTTGGCATCCTGCACTGTTCCAACACCTGAAAGTCAAGTCGGACATGCCGAAAGGACTCTTGAACTTGTGGGCCCAAGGCTCTGCATCCCTGCTGTTCTTCTTGGGGTCCACCAGCTCTGGCCACAAGCTGTACAAAGCAATTTGGATCTCCTGCCAATTGCCGTTCATGCCGTGGTTTGGGTTCAGGGCTTAGCTTGGCCAAGCTGTTCGGGGTTTTGCTGCAATGCCTCAAACACCCACGGGTCCTCCGTGCTTACCGGTCGCTTTACCAAATGCTGGTTATGGGCGAGATGCTCACAGCCCTCATCGTGCCACGGCCTGCGACCAGACGTGTTCGAAACAAGTGACAATCTATACTGTATGATGCGATACACACTCATACCTATACATATACATCTACAAATGCAGTACATGTACTTATGTACCCTTTCCCTCTTGCACCGCCGCCTACTAGAGAACACCCTATGTACATGTCGATCTATCGGTCGATCTATCTATCGATCTATTAATCTGACTATCTATCGACCTATCTATATCTATCTATCTATCTGTATCTAACTATCTATCTATATCTATCTACCTATCTACCGATCTTACATACCAACCACCTATCTATCTATCTATCTGTCTATCTCTCTCTCCCTATCTATCTTCCTACCTACTTACCTATCTAACTATCTATCTATCTGCCTCTCCATCTGTATATGCATGTGTATGTATGCATGCATGTATGCCTGTGTGCATGTACATATGCATGTATGAACGCCTGCCTGTAGTACAGCCTGCATTCTGTTTCTGGTACTATGCGTTATGTACAGTAAACTATCTATTGGATATTCCATCCTGTATGTTTTTTAACAGGGTTAGCATAGGTTATGTGACCTATACTACAAAATACAGAATCTAGAATATGGATAATTATAAATGGAGAGTGGGTATAATGCATAAAATATACCATCTAACAAGTAGTCTATAGTGGCTGTCTAGTTTATAGTTTTTTGTGGTACTCGTTGTATACAGTGTGCACTTTGGAAGATATACTGAGGGTTATGTACTATGTGATATATGTTGGTTTATCCACTATCTGTTATCTGTTCTGTGCCGTGCATTCTAGAACATATTCTTGCTATCACATGTCGAACACATGGCATCTCATCTGCAGACGAGAGGCCGGTCGCTGTGAGATCGGAGGATGTTCCGTCGAGTGCGGTCCTGCTAATGACTCAGACTTGCGGCAAAAAAAACGTTGAGGAGCTTGGAATCCTTTGTCCCATTCTGCTGATCAGATCTAGGCGAGCTCGGAGAGCTGTTCTAGAAACGGAGCGGTGATGCTTGCTTGCTCAGGCTCGCGGTCCTCCCCCGTGTTGGGGTTGGGCTCTGGAATGCAACCCCCAGGACACTCTCTCCCTGTAATGGTCGTCATTTCTGTCTCCGGCGCTTAAGCAAGGCTCTCTCTGCTGCTTACTCTCTCTCTTCTTCTATTTCTACTGCTTCTTATTCTTTTACCCTTTTATTCCTGTTCTTCGATTCTTGTGCATTGTCTTACTCCCAGGCGCTTGAAGCGGCCGATTCCCTGGCACCTTTTGCACCTCTAGTCCTCTGTTGCTTCGTTTTTGCAAAATTCCAGATTATCAGCTAGAAGGCTTGAGCAGCGTCCACGAATGAGTTGAAGCTGTGCACCAAAGCGAAACGATCTCATCCTCCCTCCTCTCCTTCTCACTCGAAGAACTACTCGATTGAACTCACCACGGCTACATGAGACTCGGAGTTGACAGGCACTGCTGGTTACGTGGTCAGCGGTCCCCACCAAAGAGCACTTCTTTCACGTAGCTCTTCCTCACTTTGAGCACCAGAGCCGAGAGTTCTGTGACTACTTTGGCTTGCACTGCTCTGATTCGGTCCGGCGGCGTATCGTCCCAAATTCCAAAGAGCCACTTTCCCCATGTGTCTCGATGCGTTGAGAGTTCTTCATTGATGATCCGAGATTTCACTGCATAGCACCTTGTCGAAGGCTCTCTGCCGCGAACTAGTTCCAATGACACCGACAGACCGAAAGAGCTGTTCAACATGCTGCAACCCAAGCAGAGCGCATAGAGGCCACCAGCACTCGCTCCATCTGCAGCAGGAAGGTAGGCCTCGCAAGGTAGCTGCATCCGTCCGCTGCTCGGGAAAGTCTCCGGGCGCGCAAAGGTGAGCGTGCCAACTGCAGCCAAGCTTCAAGTAGATTACCTGAGGTGCCTGGCCAGGCTCACGCCTACTATAATATGATGACTATAGTACAATAGTATACTATACTCTAATGTAGTATACTATAATATAGGATACTATACTATAATATAGTATACTATACTATACTATAGTACAGTATACTATAATATGTGAACCGGACTTGGGCCACAGCCAACAGACGCCTCCTTGTGAACGATCTCGTGCCGCCTGAGCAAAACCTCCACCGTCTCCGTAAGAATGGTCTTGAGCATCTCGCGCTCCTGCAGGAGCGAGGGTGCTCTAAAACTCGTCTTCTTTCCTTGGACACCTGTGCCCCAACCCTTTTCCTGAAAGTCCTCGGCTTTGTCCCCTAACTCCTTTTCTCCAATTCCCGAACCCAAAGACTCGCTTCCTCATTGGGCAATGTGTGGGCGGGAGCCAGAGACCAATCCGCCGCCACGTTGCCAGCGAGACCAGACAGGCTGCCATGCTCCATGCCTGGCGCATGCAGGGTGCTGAAGTTGTCAACCTGGTTGATACGAAATGCTTGTCGACTTGACTCATTGGGGCATTCCGCAATCTGGTGGAGACTGATCGGGCGGTGATGCTGATGCATGCTGATGCTTCTGGTGCTGTCGGTAGTGGTGGTGTGGCGGTATCGACGGCGACAGTGTGGCGACGACGAGGATACCGATCGATGGGGACAACAATGGCGATCGCTGCAATTCAGCCAAAGAGATACGCTTCTCTGTCGCGTCAAGCTGTTCAGGGCTACTTTAGGGAGCTTCACGCCTATGAACGCATCACGATCAGGGTGTCCATCATCCATGCCTGCCTCAGCCACAGATGAACAGTCTCTTACCCATGGCTAACTTTGAATTAAACCGCTTTTGCATGATGCCTTGCGCATTCGCCTGAGAACTTGCGCATGCAGGACCTATCAGCTCTCATAACTGCGCTTCCGCACCTTCCTCAAATGGTGAAGGGACCATCTCACAGACACGCACACGAAACATGGTTGGCCGTCTGTAAATTGCGCAAGTCCAAACACCAGTCTGCAGCTTGTAAACATATGCAGACTCAAATCCCCAAATGTTGGACTTAAGCCCACGGTCTCTTGAGGTCGCCGCGGGAGGGATGAAGGAGAAGGTCAGGCGATGGTCGAGTCTTGCCCGTAGCCACTTGGGAAGCCTCAGTGCGCCCACGAGCACTGCTCGTGAAGAGCTCACAAGAAGAAGGGACCTGGCTACCTGACATAAACAACAATAAGAATAATTAATCATAACAATAATAATTACCATAACAAGACTACACACGATTGTATATGTATATCTCTATATAGAGCCATCATCCCTAGGCCCTAGACATTGTCGATTTTGACAGCCATCCTCACTTCCGTGAAGATGATGCATCATACAATCACTGTGATCGAAACTTGTTGCAAACTTCAAAATTCCTACTATCATCTTCACCGGGCAACAGGGTTGGCGGAGACTGCAGTGGCCAAATCATCTCGCGGAGCACGAGGTAGACGGCTCCTTCACAAGGCACTTTCAGAGAATAGGTGATTCCACAGGAAAGGCTTCTTGTGTCCACGAAGCATGAAAGGTTACGGCCTAGGCCTAGACATTTTAGGGCAAGTGTCGAGTCGGTGCAAGTACCCTCGACTGACTCGACCCACGCACTGACAGCTGTTGAAAGCCGAGCTGCGACAAAGCAAAACCATGAAGTTGCAGGCCGCTGGAACGTAAAAAACTGGCGAGTAACTCGCATCCAACGCGTTATCCGTCATCTGCAACCTCCAGCATTGCTCAAGAATCTGGCGGCTAGTCATGTGGAGGTATCCCGACCTGTTCTGACTGTGGCCTCTTTACCTGCCGCTATTCTTCTGAGCTATGTTCCTGGTGTACTAGCACTCCTGCAAGCGCTTTCTCGCTTACTTATGCAAAGGTATCACCAATCCGTCGGCCATCTCATATCCGAGATGCATGGTGCGGAAGAGTCGTCCCAGGAGCAACCACGTGAAAGTGGCCAGGGAATCAAACTGGAGGCGGTCGACTCCCTGATATGCCCGGTTGTCAAAAGGCAAGTCTCCTTAGATACGACACGAGAAGTCGCCTGTTGACACACTGGTGCCCAAGAGCCGCTTCGAACTGTGATTTGGCAGGTCTCGGAGATGCATATACCGGAAGTAGATGACCAAGGTCAAGAGGAGTACCGTTCTTGTCTCTGGGCTAAGCCAGAAGAGGTTGGCAGCGATGAGGATGTAGGTTTTTCTCCTGGGATGTCGAAAGCAGCTCCGGGAATTTAAGATCTACCGTCCCATATGCAGGCAACGGATTTTTGCACCCTAAACCCTAAACCTTAAACCCGTCAAGTTGCAACATCATCCAGGACTCGTAGTACCAGAAGTCCGGCTCGAATCCTGCATGCTGCCAAAAGGACGAAGGATTTTTGCTTAAGGGATGCCAATACCTCAAACATTACATATAGGGCCTCATATTGTGTCTTAAGGGATATTTTCTCAATTTCTCAGGAACATGGGGCTCCAAAGGCACCCCAAGAACTTTACGCTCAGCGCAGTCCGTCGTAGAGAAAGCCGAAAACACTCCACATTTCGGGGCTCTGCAGGGTGTAGTGCTTGGAACGCAAGATCCTCAGATTCCACCGTGGCAGCATGTTGAAACAGCAGCTTTTCCTTCGGGACGTTCTACGCACACAGGCAGCTGCCGAGTCTCAGCTTCGGAATGAGGTACAGTATGAATGGGATCCCGAAGGAGAACAACAGCAAGCCGAAGGTGGTGGCTAATTGCCATTGGAGATGACTGTCGGACTCGCAGTCGACACCTCAAGGTGATTACAAAAAGTAGCTACACTTATAGTTGCTTACAAGTCGTAACTAAAGCTATGATCAGGTAACCATACTTCTAATTGGTTCTAAACCCCAATTGAGGTACCTATTCCAAAAAAGAAAAGGTCTCAGGACCCGAGGCTGCTCCGGAAACTTCCGTCCTGACCAAGTGCAGCTCGAGCGACTCATGTCATAGGACCAGCGGCGAAGTCCCAGGGGAGCCCCTCCTGCTTTCAAGCCTAGTAGTGCGTAGCATGATTCCGCAGCAGAACAGACTTGTATTGTATATCTCAAGAAACAATAAGGCTAGGTCTAGGTCCTGGCGTTTGGACTCTTAGAAGGTCAGACGAGGAGGCTAGATTCTAGATTGACAGTGAGCCTTAGGTTTTCAGAACCGCCGATTCACCACTCGACAGCTGCTACGCGATCCAGAAGACTCTCATCAACCTGCAGACCTTGCACATTTCCAGGTCCGTGAGCTACCCCAGAAGATTACGATCGATGCTCTGCCCTCCACGAGAAAAGCCCAGGAACAGGCACCGCCCGCGAAACATGCACATGCGGACTGATGAAAGCACACAAGTGTTTAGGGCATTTTAACTTAAAGTCTTGGCAGCGGGCTTTGGTTCTGGATCCAGGGCATTGGGTTTCGCATGGTTTCGCCTTCAGTGCGTTAACTGTAGCGCTTAGCATCTGCATGCATCTGCAGTCCGCGGGCTCCTAAATCTGTGGATGTGCAATCGAAGACAGACAGCAGCTGTGACGTCACCATCGGCTGCAAGAAGTACATCTCCAGAACGGCGAGCGATGAAAAGGACAATAAGATTCCTCGACTCAGTCATGGGGAAAACGTGCGACTGTGTTGCGTGCGCCCAATATCTTTTCTTTCTTCCTGCCTTGTGATCACTTGCGTTCAAGCCGGCACGAACAGGTCTTCAAATAGATGGGCCATGATGGGCCACACTGAACCAAGACGAGGCTGCTAAGAAGAGTCACACAAAGCTCCCTGAATCTGCCGAGAGCGGCCCCACAATTCCAAACAGGACATATATTATATGTTGTATTATATTATTATCTTACATGATAGAATATTCATTAAAGGCCAGGTCGCGGGCTGACAGGGACCGATTGCTCCAGCGCAATGGCTTGGGTCGAAGAAGGTGCCAGGACCAGCATGCCAAGACTGACAGAGTCCATGTCAGGAGCAGCGTGAGCGGAATCAGCAATAAAGCTCCTCGGTGCTTGGATACTATTACATATACTATATAAACTCTATATATATATATACGTATATATAGAAACTATATTACATAGTATTGTTTCCAACCCTCTTCTAGTATGGCCATCACGTCGGCTCCACGGCCCGGTTGGCTTAACGAGCCTAGGGGGACCTCGAACCGCAAGGCAGGTGTGTACTGTTCGCAGCGCCCCTTGCGCGACATCCAACGCCATCCCGGTGTCCGAGGACTTTGAGATACTGGCTATCCCGAGGAGAAGTGCCGCCGCTCATCATGAGGCACTCCTAAGTTGCAGGACTGTTGGTGCTCAAGAGACGTGGCAACTAAGTGGGTCCGACAACGTTAGGTGACAGTCGGCGCTGGCCCGTAGTTTTGGCAAAGTCTCGATGGAGAAGATAGCCGTTGAGGGATTCTCCAACACATCGCCGATGCCCAGTGAGAATGCTACCGGTGACGTCAAAATTGCTTGACTCAAGCTCTCATCGCTGAGGGCCTGGAAGAACACGCTGAAACCATCGGTAATCTGCGCTGATGTCGAGCCCTGAACTCTGAACCCTGAACGCTCGACAAGCAGGCCGACACAAATCACGGCCTTGATCACACCATTCAAGTCCGTCACCTGGACCCAAAGCGGCGGATCCGCTTGATGTGTGATCCACTTAATCCTAGTGTCCTCTTCGTTAACTGAAACTTCTGCAGCTATCGGCGCTTGTGTTGCAGCAGGCAACACAAGCAACCACAACTACAATTGAAATATATGAAATATGCTATGCAAGTCAACAGCCTAAGTGGGCAACAAATCCAGAGCTCTTCTTTCGAGTAGCATCCGTCTTTGCATGACAGATAGCTGGTTAGACAAGTACCCAGATCGATAACATACGCAGTGAGGGACCGAAGCACATGTCGCGAGGCCTGTCCCAGGGCTTTGAGCTGCACGAAGAAGTTGCAGAGGATCTTCAGAACGATGGAATACACCCCTCGCAAGTTTCCCAAAGATGCATCCTTCGGGACAAGTGCAGGTATGACATCAGCGGCAAAGTGACGGTGTAGCAATTTTTTCATGTGCTATGCTACGCAGCTGCTGCGCCTGCGACCAGGAGAGCAAACACAGGCCACCAATGCCACCCAGTACGCACACGATGATCACGACAATGGTCAGCCAGTCTGGCGGGCAGCGATTGCAGGGCTCGTCGGGCGTTGAGCGCTGAAAGCCTCAGATTCCCAAGGGTGTGAAGAGCGGCAGAAACTCACAAGATCTCACATCTGGCCACTCTCCGAGCAGCCTGGCCGACAGCGGCCACAGAGTGGGCCGTCCATCACCGGGATGCCATCAGCAGTTTGGAAGCAGGTGTTGTTCTCACGGCACGCCGCAGCCACAGTGCACTCGTACGGGCCGATTGTGATCAAAGGGTCTGCCTTGTCCCAGCAGTCGACGCATGTCCTGCAAAACACTCGTCACTTGCAGGCACCGAAGCATCCAAGCTAAGATTTTCCATCTCGCGGCATGCCACCACAGATTTATGGACATGCGAACAAAGCACCCAGCAACGTGACGCACATGTGCTTGCACCTCTTCCCTAGCACTGCATAAGCAAATTCTGGGACAGGGGTTGAAGCAGATGCCGCCGCGTCACTCCACTTGTTTCTGGAAAGCTTCCTGGATTCTGATGTCCGGATCCTTCATGTCGAGTTGTCTTGTGCATGTGCCAGTCTGTTCCACGCACCGTTGGACTCTCACCAGAACCACTAATTCCGCCACTTATATAATGAAACCAAGCATCGGCATCAACAAGCAAATGATAGCGTGCTGCAGCATAGAAGGTGGTGGAGCCAGTGCCGTTCACACCATCGGGCCCGTAGCATCTTCAGGTGAAGCCAGGCAATCAAGGATGACATACAGCAAACGGTTACTAGGTTACCACCTAGGCCTAGATTCTAGATCCTTCAGCAACATCGCAGACTCCCTGCCGCAGTAATCGGCAACTGTTACACAGCCAGGGGTCATGGCTCCCCGGGGGCATCGAGCACAGCGCGATTGCCGTGGCAGCGGGTTGTAGCGGTTTTCGGGGCAAGCCTGTGTCGACACAACTTGCCGCGCCGGCTCGCGATTGTCATCAAGTGGTTGCGGGGCAAAACACTAGGCCCCACCTGACAGATGGGACTTGCTGCTTCTTGCGCGTAGCGGCCAGCAGGGCAGCCCTGAGCAGGATAGTGCAGGATCACTGCGACGGTATCCCTCCACTCGTCTCACTGAGATCTCCGCCAAGCAAGTTTCGCCCAGCTCATCCGGTGCCGTTGCCGCAGGGCAAGGCTTACAAGACATCTGATCATCGGCCGGAACCGTCCCGGCATTTTCCTTCAGGGATCTTCAGGGCTATGGGTCAACGGCCGACTCGAAGTGCACGGACGCTGCAAGGAAGCATTGACTGACTAACGGTTCTGACCGATACAACTGATCACCCCAGAGGAATCACGACAGCAGCAGCAGCAGCAGCAGCAGCAGCAGCAACCCTTTTCCCAAAGGCGCACCACGCTGCATACGCGACAGCGTGAGAAGCCGGTGGTGCTGTCATAGATGAGCGATGCATTCCTGCACATGCCGGCGAGCATAGGCCAAGAAGGCTGAGAAGTGAGAAGGTTTTCAACGCGAACCCTGGCCTGCCCTAGCCCCTAGCCTTTACAATCTGTGCATATGTATGCACGCATATATACAGAAGAGGAGGCTGTTCTCCAGAACAGGAATATATGTTCAGGCGTCTAGCGTTTGCCAGCCCACCCGCACCCCCCCCCCCCCCCCCCCGAAGCTCTTGCTTTTGTCGACTCGAAGCCCACAACTCAAAAGGCCACCCACAAAAGGGGCAGGGAATCCTGGACAGCCTGGACCAAGAAATGGGGGGGAGGGGAGCGCCGATGCCGTGCGGCTGGCCCCTCAAGGGGTATGGTGCTGGGTTGCTTCCCCGCCTCCCTGTGTTGTGGTGTGGTTCGGGGCTGGGTCTGCGTGGGGTGGAATCGGGCGAGGTGGGGACTTGCCGGGGAGGGGGTTGCCCCGCGGAAAGCGGCAATCTGCGCAGTA
>CAJNJA010008842.1:0-23802 GCA_905231915.1 Symbiodinium necroappetens | reverse complement strand
CATCAGACATGAATTGCAATGCTTAATTGTGAGGTTGTATGGCGACGGTGATGGTGGCAGCTACTTTGATGGTACTGACTGATGATGAAGATGACGACGACGATTATGATGTTGATTGTCGACTCGCGTCGCCGTCTAGAGCAGCATAGCATCATGAGCAGTACCACCGGTGCTACAACAAGAAGATAAGTAGTGACACATAAGAACTTCAAGAACGGCGGATGCGGGCCGCACGAACATAGCAGATGCGATTGTAGACATGAGTGGTGGTGGAGAAGATCGGAACAAGTGCTCTTAAAGTTACACGTAACAGAAGTTGAATTCAGGCCACCCAAAGCCTCAGCTGAGGGGGTGCAGAGCCCACCACAACAANNGGGGGGGGGGGGGGGGGGAAGTGGGGCAGGATACCATGGGGTGGAGGGGGGTGTGGCAGCCCTGCAGGTGCTTACGCATCTGAAAGCCTTCTTCTACACTTGACCAGGCAGGGACATCACTCCGCCTACAGGCTCTCTATTGTTAAAGTCACTGTTGTTATGGCTATCTTAGTTCTGGTGAGTATTTCTATGCTTATCAGTTCTATCACATTGTAACTATCCTACGCCAGCTATTATTGTTTTGGACCTTAGTATTGTGATGGTTCTTCGTATTCTTGCTATTACATGTACTCTGAGCTTAGTTTTGATCTTTGACTTCTCGGGCCGGGGCCGGGTCCTCGCACACTCAAGACGGACACATTCTCGCACTGCCGAATTCCAGACCTGGCAAGTGAAATTCCGTCGCAACAGAGAGGCAGAACCCCGGGAAAGAGCGGGGCGGCTGCTTCCTTGCTGTCTAAGCCGTGGGGCGATTTGTTTTTTTGGCTTTGTGGATGGAGTTCTTGAATGCTTGTAGAAGGTTTGGGCAGTGACAGCAACCAGCGCCTGGCCCTACAAAGCCCTTACGGAACCCTTCCAGATTCAACTTAAGACTTTCGAGGGCCTCCAAGGTCAGGAACCCGGACCGCAAGGTGCAAACTTGGGAAACAGGAACCGTGGAGTCCAACTGGGAAAAGGACTACAGACGTAAATGAAGCCGCGAAAAAGAGTTCTCAGGGTCTTGGCCCTTATTGCCGAGCTGCGCGGTCGCCGATCTTCGGATTCGCCGGCGGGTTGGTGATGCACTCCGGCAAGGCATTCTCCACAGCCTCTGTCCTTGATCATCTGGGTGTCTCCGCATCGGGATACTTTGGGCAACGGGACAGAAGGAACTATGAAAGCAGCTTGAAAAGGATGTGCCGGTGAAAAGGATCGAACTACGGTCATCACTGGCACTTCCGGGCAATTACAAGACCAATCACTCCTTGCAGAGTTTACCTGGGCAGCAGCGGGCAGCAGCACATGCAGTGCAGCACAGCGGGAGCAGCTAGCGCCAGACTGCTGCGAAACAAATACGAAGAGAGCTGTGGCGACATGTCTAGGTTCTTTGCTTGAAAGGATGGGAGCAGGGATCTTCGAAGCTAGACATCTACCACCCCTCTCGCGCAACTGTTTGAGCACGGTCGGGGCTCGCTCAACCGAAATCCTCTCGTGCAGACAAGCGTCATGGTCTTGGCGAAGTAGCAAGCGGTTTCACGGGTGGTGAGGTTCCCACCCCCCGCTTCGTGCATCGACAGGAGCAATGCCATCTTCCAGGGGAGCTGAGGATCTAGAGTCTAGGTAGTCTAAGTCTAGGGTTCTAGGGCCGTGCCTACACCAACCGGGGGAGGACATGGAAACCAAGCTAGTGCCAGAAGAGTCATTCTTGAATGCTAACCCTAGGGCCGCTCTTTCATGTAACGAGTCGCTTTCGATTCTGCTGCCACGTTGGCATCTGGCTGAACTATCACTCTCAAAAACCATTCAGTACTCTCCTACTCCAGGCCGTTTGTTCAATGGAGGTCGCATGTTCAACAAGGGGAGGGCTGGGTGAGCTTCGTCCCAGCTGCCGGGATTGCAGGGCATACTAAGCTAAGCCGTTTCAAAAAACTGAATGTGCTTTTTGCCTCCAACATGTCAGATCACGGACCCACATGGCAGGGCAATACTTGCCCAGAGGCCGTAGCACATTGGTGCTTCGAACGGAGCAGTGTGCAAGAGATCAGGTCATATCAAAGAAGTAAGACGGGCAGAAAATGCCGCACATTGCGACCTTTAGCTTAGTCTTGCTACGATGGCAGTAACTCTACGACAGGAAGGCCATGGACTACCAAAACATCAAGAGCAAAACATGATTGCGAGGGCGAATCATGCCGGGAAGCAAGACGAATCATGCAAAACAACGAACAAGAGACCTCTATTCCGTGCTCTGGGCAACCTGCGTCCGACTGCAAAGTCGAAAACTTCTCCTGCTCACCCGACGCAAGCTGTAATCGCACCCAGTACACGGCAATCCAAGATTCTCATTCACCACGAGATTCTGAAGCCCTTTGTGGGGTTTTCCTTGTCAGTGAGGGCTGGGGTCCGGTCCACCCTGGCCTGCTCCTGCGTCACCTCCAAGTTGTCAATGACATAGGCCGCCTCCGGTGCGCGCTCCTGCAGAGACTTCATTGCAACGGCTGGTAGCCCTTTCTGCTGTTTGCTACCGTACCCTCGTTGAAGGAGTGAAGGAAGGAGTTGATGGCAAGCCGTGCACAGACCCACGGGACAAAAGCTAAGGGCTCAAGCCAAAAAGAGCAGTAAAGCCTGCTAACTGGTTTCCAAGCATCCGACAAATCCTTTCGCCGGATTTTGTACACTGTTGTAGCAGACAGGTCACATTGCCGCAGCCCGGTGGGAGACGGAACAGTCCCGTCACAGCCGCGGTAGTAATCCGGAAATGAAACACGACCCACGTCGTTGCTCAAGCCAAACTGAGCAGCTTTTTCCCATGGAACCCATCCTCAGTGGTCGATGTACTATACTGCATCGGCCTCGGAATCAAACATCCAAATATTTCCGGGCATCCATAGAAGATGCTGGGCATCCTGTTCTCGAAAACTTGCTCCACCAACTTCGGTTGCTGGGCACCGTAGTACGACAACACAATACCTGAGTACACGAAAATGAGTCACACCTCGTGTCGTGCGGGGCGCCAACTCACGCATGAAGAATGGTCTACTAAACCTTTTCACGACATGTTGAAGAACTTCTATAGTTCCAAAGCACTGCATCCTTCGAGCTAATCGGGTCGAGTCGAGTATACTCCAAAAAGGTCACCGCTCCGACAGCACTGCAAAGTGTAAGTGGATACTGGTCTCCCTTTCAGCGATGCTCAAAACTAGTCCCCTGGTCCTCCTCTGCGTCCGGACAGGCTACTGAGGTTGTGGTTGACCACCAGCTGCTCAAAAGTTCCTTTCAGCTTAGCCGCTTTTTGGCTCACCCTCACCGCTCTTTCACCGGCAGAATCACAACATGGAGGTCGTCGAAAAGTGAACCTTACAGTAGCCCTCACAGCAAACCAACCCAGCCTTGAGACCAGGAAGGGTTGCTCATGATTGCCTCGATGCACGTCGAATTGGGAGATCGGCAGTGGTCCGGGACATACTGGTTCTCATATGGTCCTTCAGTGACGTCGTGTGGAAAACCATGAACGGGCGAGACCCCTAGCCAAAACCCTGTCCTTCACACCAGAAATTGTCGGAGTCCGGTCGGCAGAAGCTGATCCCATCCAAGACCTGGCTCCGGACTGGGGCTATATAAAAACATGAGCATGCTTAATCCTTATTGGGTCTTTCTTATCACAAAAAATGTAGAAAATGTATCCAAAAACAAGGACCCAGAGACGTTCAGCCGCTCCGTCCGGTTCGGGGCGCGGTATCCGGCCTGCAGTGCCTCGCCCCCCTCCTGAGCTGTGCTGCGATCTCAAAAAAAAACTACACAGCATAGTATAGTGTAGTGTAGTATAGGGTTTAGGGTTTAGGGTTTAGTGTTGTATGTGAAGTATAGTAGTATAGTATAGCATTGGTACAGTATTGTGTAGTGCAGTATAGTAGAGTAGCGAGTCTAGCCTTAGAGCAGTGACAGAGTCCGGTCCAAGTCGGGCCAAGCAGCATAGAACTTGTAGAAGTCAGCAAAGGGAAGCTGTTGCAAGACCTCTGGCATGACGAACATCCCAATCCGTCCCATCCAACCAATCCTCTCGGGAGGCTGGACGATTCCGTCGCCATTGAGATAGACTTGAACCAAGGGGTCATAAATGTCAACCTGCCAGCTCTCCATCTCAACATCCATGGCATTGCGCTCGAGAAGTGCGGCCCAGTCCTGAGTGGAAACAGTTTCGGCGCTCACGCAATCCAGCCGAAGCAGATGTCTTGGGGTCGCGTTTCCAGGTTGCTTGCCTCTTGCATTGCACGGAAGGGGAGGGCGTTCGACCCTCAGACCCTGATGGAGGAAACGCGCTCTAAAACTCAGGTGAGGAAACACTACGCTAGCTGCCGCACAACTTGATCCAAGCCACCCTGGAGGGTTCGTTGACAATGTCCTCTGACCGAACCGTGTATCCCAGCTTCTCGTGGATCAAGATCATAGCGATTGTCCGCATGAGGTCGTGCGACAGCCAATCACGCTGACCAAATCGAATCACCGTCTTCGAGCGATCGGGTCGGTCTGGATATGCCCGGCTGTCATAAACCGTGTCGAAGCAACGAAAGTCTCCAACTTCCGAGTGCGTGCAGGTTCCGGTGCCCTGTTCGAAAGCGTTGTCCGGATTCGCCAGCTCGCTGGCACTTTGTGTCACGCATTCCGGCGCCACCTGTCGAATGAGATCGGTATTAGCCTTCACGAAGGCGCAGGCAGACTCTTCGATCTGTTGGCGTGTGGTGTGTTGAGAAGAGGCTAACATTTCCCGTAGCTTCTGCTTGTCTAAAGTCAGGCGCCGAAACATCCAGTAGGCCTCTGGAGCTTTTTGGAAAAGTGTTTTTGCCAGAACCTTCATCAACAACACCTCCGGGTAGTCGACTGCATTCGTCCCGTTCGGAAGCCGCTCATAGTCAGCGACTACTGACGCCGTGAGTGGATCAGGCAGAGAAATGCGGGCGGCATGCTCAATTCCCCAGTTGGAGCTCCAAGAATAAAACACCACCTCGGCGATTGCAGGTGCTAAGAAAACAATCTCAGCTCGCGCGGAAGCAGAACGTGCGGATCAAAATCTGCATTCCGCCTTATGGCTTACTGCACAGACAATGAGCTAACTAGAGTTGGCACGAGGTGGTTACCCCAGAACTGAAAGCCGAGGAAGACAGCAGCAATGATATCAGCAAGCCATGCTTACTACTGCAGCAAGAACTATGGTCCATGGGAAGTCATGATGAGAAGTCATGCCTGAACCCTTCATCAAACCCTGTTAAAAACTGCCAGGGGCCCGACATCTTCGGGGCTCTCGGCGAGCTGGATGTGCTTTTGGCGAAGGCCGTCGGCCCCATAGTAAGCAAAAGCAAAGGGGATCTGCAGGTTGGCGGCGACCTCGAGGAGATTTGGGGCTTCGGGGGGTCCCTGACTACCCTCTTTTTAAGTTTCGGCCCCCGTACACCCTCTTTAGGCCCTACCCAAACTCGCGGATCGTGGTGTTTCGGCGCTCACACACTCGAGGCATGTTGCTTTAGGGTTTGGCTCTGCTTTTTGGGAGTTGTATGCGCCCTCACCCGGCCTGCTCAAAGTAGCCCTGATCCCAATGCGGCGGCCCCATGAGCACTTGTATGCAGGATGAGACGTTCTGCCGGCATGCAGGAGAAATCCAGTAACCTTCTAAATCGCGGCTGCACCAGGGAAACTGTTCAGGAGTGCCTTGGCACCATGGCCCCATGGCAGCGAAGCAACATCCGATGTCTACATCCCTCACCCTCTGAGGTTTTAGCCATGCCCTACACCGGTGGAAGTCAAGCGGCAAGATGGAAAGTCAGAGCCGAGGACTCTCCGCAGATCATCTTGGTCTGTTCCGGAGAAGCCCATTGAGTGCGCTCTATCAGACTGAAGGTAGAACTTCCACCAATCTGCAAACCGATGATCGTTGGCCGTGCTCTTCGAGATGTACAGGCCTGACCAAACCCATGGCAAACGCATGCTTCATCGATATGTCAGCACTTGATTGCCCATGACTGCACACAAACCTCGCGCCTGAACGCCCACTGTACCCAATCGGCGAAAACGGTTCGGAGTTTGCAGTCAGCTCGTCCTGGAGCCCTTGTGGCTGTATAAGGACCCAGTTTTCCACATCGACATCCCATGCGCCTGTAAAGCCGGCAGGTGTCCGGGAAGAATGCGCGCAAAACTCACACCACTGCCTTTTTTTTCACATGGGCCGCCTTTGCGCAGGGTGTCTAGTGCTGCTTGATGAACATTGACATCTTGTGAAAAAGGCCTCGGTTCAAGCGCAAGCCAGAACTTCCCTTCACCCGACCCCTTCACGGCGAGGCGCTCGGTCAGACGCACGAGCTCCACCCTGTAGCCCAACCATTCCTTCAGAATGAAGGCCGCCACTGTGGAAACGAGCTCATGGGAAGTCCAATCCTCACAGATGTGGCACGGACTAAAGAGGCAGCGGAAAGCACCCCCCCTAAGCATCAAACAGTCGTCCAAGTCTGAATGGGAAGACAGACGACCATGGGATCCAGGTGCAGGACAAGCAGCTGGGCCGATACCGGGCGGGGGTCGGGACTTGGGACTTTTGTCACCTATTGCACACTCCTGCCGAGATCGTTGTAGGAACCGACCGGCCGACGGGCAATGTGCGAACTCACTACAAATCCACCTCCGCAGCGACAATAGAATAGACATAATGGTCCACCATGCCAGAAGATGCCACATACATATTGCCTGGACACAGTGCGCATTCAACCTGCAGCGAGGCGTCTTGCACGAGAAGTCGAATTGTCGTGCTCGACCGATCCTTGGAAAAAAGAGTCTTGAAGCTATGCGACTACATGGCGAAAGGCTTGCTCTTCAAGAAACAGTCATCTCGTGAAGACGAGCATCTACGGAACCAGCTTCGCCAGAAGAGAAGCACCTCATTCGTTGAGATCTGGCACCAGAAACGTGTCGGAGGCACATGCTGCCGGGCTACTGAGCTTCGAAGTCCTGGACGGCCACGTCGGCGCGGGCCGTGAAACCGAAACTCAGGATGCCTGCATCGGTGACGAGCCTGGGCCTATTCAGCCTGCAGAGGATTACTATTCTTCTTCTTCTTACCATTATTATTCTTGTTATTCTTCTTCTTACTATTATTCTTATGGTTATGATTTTGACTATGATTAGTCTGATTATTACTACTCTTATTACTATTATTGTTATTGTTGTTATTATTATTATAACTAATATCGTTATTATTATAATTATTATAGCTCTTCAAGCTCGCGGGACTCTCACAGCTCCGCTTGGCTACGTTGCTCTCCTATGCACCGGTGGCCTAATGTGCTCCAGGCACAGATGCGGCGAAGAGTCTGCATCCATTAACAGAACTGAAGTGTCTTGGAGTTGCACTCACTAGGACTGACTATGGAATTCTTGGAGTTGCACTCACATTCTGCTTCTTGCTAGGCCAACCTGCGATCGTACAGAACCACTTGTCCGTGCATGTGCGCGTGTGATCATGTGCATGAATGACACGCAACTGCATCGGCGAGCTGTCCACAGTCTCGAACCAAAACCACTGCAGCATCCAAAGAACGACCTCTGCCCGCGCTACTCGAGGCTGTCTTGACTGAGATCAAATGGAGAATGGTGAACTTTGGGCTGGGAACCTGGTCGTACACAGCTTTGGTGTAGACCATTGACGGCCTACACACGAGGCCAATGAACCTCAGCACTACTCCGTTTACTCCGTCTTGAACATGAAGCACAGGAAAAAAAGAGATGAGTTTCAACACTATCTAAGGACAGATGTCACCCAAGATCACCTCAGTTCCACACGGTTGGGTTGGATAGTCCTGCACCTGGCACTCTCGGAGAGCAGAAGATCCCCTCTAAGACTCTAAGGTGGAGACTCGGAGTTTTTCAGGTAATCCGGCAGGCATGCCCACGCATAGCTTTCGTGAATTGGCAGCCAACACCTCAGCAAGTCCACGCGTCACTGTTTTCACACCACTGCCCTCTGTCCTGTCAAAGTGCTGGGGCCGTGGAACTGTGGTTCGGACCGGCTGCTTGTGTTGTATGTGCCCGGACAAATCCTTGGCGAGCCACGCGGAATTGAAAACCTAGTTTTGGTGCAATCATCTTGGCTGCTGCGGCGGGGCTGCCGCAGCTACTGCAACCACCGCTGCTTCTACTGCTGCTACTTCCTCCTGCTGCTGCTGCTGCTGCTGCTGCTACTACTACTACTACTACTACTGCTACTACGACGACGATGACGACGACGACTACTGCTACAACTACTATTACTACTACTACTACTACTACTACTACCACCACCACAAGTACAACTACCATCCTGCTGCTGTTGCAGCACCACTACTACCACTGCTACTACCACTGCTGCTGCTGCTGCTACCACTTCTACTACTACCACCACCACCACCACCACCACCACCACCACAACCATCATCATCACCACCACCACCACCACCACCACGACGACGACGACTACTACTACTACTGCTACGGCCCGCTGATCAACCCTGTGAAACCTAGCCACGACTTCCTTGAACCAAGTATGGATGCACCATGTATGATAACATGGCTTCAATAGCCTGCAGCATTCACAAAGAAACGGTCAGTCTCATGCGGGTGTTCCTGCATCTGTGGCAACTAGCGCCAGATTCGAACCTCCGAGGCTCGTGGTTCTCTCAAATGTCTTGCCGATGCGACTTCATCGTGTGAGCATTTCGGTGAAGAAGAGTGCTTGTAGCCATGGCTATATTCTGCATTCTAGCGTCTAGAGGAAATAATTTCACGACAAAAAATGATTATTCAATGGTGACAGTCGTAGCAGTAGCAGTCGGCGGTGGTGGTGGTGGTGGTGGTGGTGGCGGCGGTGGTGGCGGCGGCGGTGGTGGTGGTGGCAGTGGTGGTGGTGGTGGCGGCGGTACTGGTGGTGGTGGTACTGGTGCTGGTGCTGGTGCTGGTGCTGCGGCTGCCGCTGTGGCTGCGGCTGCGGCTGCGGCGGCTGCTGCTGCTGCTGGTGTTGCTGCTGCTGCTGTAACATGCTACCGCAAATTTGATCCCATAGCTTGCAGCTTCTGCTACCTCAACATTGTCCCGAACCCCAACCCCCGAACTTTGCAACTGTGGAGGAAACACGGCCACCGTCCTGTCTCCAAGCTAGGCAGCTAGGCTCCAGGCCCAACGCAAATGGGATTTGCCATGTCCAGCCTGCTGATGCAGCTGTAGGCTGGTCTCTCGCAGGACTGCTATGCGGCACACAGCAGACCATGTGCCAACGTCGGGCCCGTCGTCAAGGACTGCTTGAGCTATCACCGTGCTGAGTAAAGCCTCTTCTGATTGCCCTCCATGATGTGCTGGCTGTCCTGGAGAGAGCAGTTGTGCAGTCCCAGCCTTTGGACGGGCATCTTCGGCGACTCTGAACTCCAAACCCTCCGATCCAACAGATCAATCTCGACCGACGATCGTGGCCGAAGCTTCAACATCTTCGTGCAGCGCTTGATGACAGTACCGACACTAACCCCTGCGAGGAGCCGTGGGGAGCTGAGCATGACACAGAGAAAGTCTCCGCGTGTGGCGGCTGTTCAATCCACTAGGTGGAGGCAACGAGCTGCTCATCCATGTCCGGCAAAAGCGGAATAATTAGCATCAACCCTGAACAGACCGTAGCACAAGAGATCCCGAGCGGAAAGAGGTGGCTGCCTTCTGCATGCAAAAGTAGAGGAATGGCTTGCCCTGCATGACATGTGCGGGCTATCCACCACTCCTTGTTTCGGAAACATGCGAATACTATACATGCAGGTTTGCACAGGCACTTGAAAGACATTGCGGCGCACCCGATTTAACCCGCTGCCGCAGAGGTTGCCGTGCAAATCAGGCAACGACCTCGTGCACAGCACCACAACTTGATGCTGAACCATGTGCCTCAGAACCTTGTACTTGCAGAATGCTCCTGCCAGCCACAGAAAGCTCCCTGCAAAATGTTGTTAAGGTTGCCCTTCTGGACTGCCTGGGCAGAGGTATTTCCAAGGGGCTGCAGGTATGAACCATCTTGCTGCTGTTGCTCTGGGAGGCAGGCATAACCAACAGCATAGGCAGCCACCGCGGCACATACCAGGAAAGGTAGGATCCACAGGGGATCTGTACACCTGGCTTGCTTCAAGCCCTCAGCTGGCTCTTCTCTGGCCGCGCCGGGCTATCCGGATCAAGCTTCTGGCGAAACGTACATGTGGCTGTTCTGCAAGAACTTGCTTCGAAGGTCTCTGCCCCATGAGGAGAGACGTCGACGCTGCGTGCTGGCCTGCTTTGCAAGGCCCTCACGCCCTTCGCGCAGATGCCCCAGCCTGAAGTCCTAAGATCTGGGACTCGGCCGCTGCACATAAATCCGTCCGATCTGCTGCTTGGCAGCTCACCGACACAGGGGCCCCAGGGGCCCCGGGACTTCCTCCCAGCCCCTCCGGGGCGAGTCATTATCCTACGAGGCCGAAGCCCTCAGAAAAAACAGGAAACGAGACCAAGGCCTCAAGCAAACCACACAGCATTAGTGCATGTGTTGGGTGACAGCAGCAGCTGATTCAAGCCTATGCCAGAGCTTCGGTCCACACGTCCACTCGTAATTACCACTAGCGCATTAATTGGCCAAGCACTTGTGGGACTCCTTGAGTCCTACTTGCCAGACGGCGTCAAGAAGCTGGCCACCTCACGAAGCAGATTCGATCAAGGTACGTCCTGTTTATCTCCCAGTCCGCAATGATCTCCCTTACAAGTGAAGAAGTGGAGCACCATCAAGTTGCCGATAAAACCCATACATTCTGCCCATGGGGCTTCGCTGTGCTTTGCTTAGAAAGACTCAAAATGGGTCCTGCATAGAAGAGGCTGGAGGAACAAGAACTAGGGCTTCTGTTTCAGATCCACCAAGAGTCCTTATTGTTATTATCATTAACATTATTATTGTTATCATTTTTATTATTGTAATTATTGTCATTATTGTACTTATTGTAATTATCGTCATTAGTATTACTATTACTATTGCTATTATGACTATTATGACTATTGTGATTATAACTGTTGTTATTTATGTAATAAGGATCCACCCCGGAGCTTTCACTGAGGTCTCTTCGGAGGCCCAACCACCCCATCGTGCTGAAAAGGGGGCCAGGATCCTGCACTGGCGGTCAAAAGGCAAAGGGGTATCATAACAATCATAATGGTAATAATAATAGCACTAGTAGCAATATTAATAATAATACAACAAATAATAACAACAATAATAATAACAATAACAATAATAACAATAATAATGCGAATAATAGAAATGATAATAATGGAAATAATAATAAAGTGGATTCCAGAAAACCTGCTTGGTGTGCGATCTCTTTCGCGCCCTTCATCCGTTCAATTCTCTTCACTGGCCGGACAGAAGGGCTCTGGAAATTCGCCTATGTTGCACTGGAACCCCAGGATCCACCAACTTTTAGTCACTGTCTCTGGATTTGCAAGGACTTCTGACATCCTGTGACCGAGTGGCACCGTTGGCCCTGCACGCGATAAGCTGGCTTGCCATCACCTCCGCAGAAAGAGGGAGCTGCAGCGAGGGGTGCTTCACAGCCGCAGCGTGTCAGGACGCTTTCGGACATATGTGTCAAAGGTGCGATAGCACCCCTGGCACCACAAGGTCGACCGGTCCACCTCCACCAGCACCGTAGCGCCCAAGTTCACAGAAGGGAATGCTGCAGTCACGAAAGCTTTCGTCTCTTCTCTGGGAGGTGGCCTGGTCAGACATGGCCCGTGATCTCCGACAAGGAACAAGCAAATGGTTCCGAGTAGCTTCCGGATCGTCTCACCCTTCTCGCCCTTGATGGATTTCACAGCATTGTGCCACAAGCTCTCTGCCAGGGGATGCAGCACTTCAAGCCTGGAGCAGCCGCACCCAAGCGGCAAGGGATGCCCGCATCACGTCACACTACATCCTACTATGATGCAGTACGTCACGTCCCGCAGAGTTCCAACGTGTAGAACGACGTGACAGTCTTACCTGCGTTTCGCTCGATTGTCTGCGTGCCTCTTAGCTAAAGCCGCTTCGAAGAGCCCAAAGCACAAGATAACACAAGTGAAAACATCCGCACCCGAGTGCCTTCCATCTGCGGCATGGACATATGGCCTCGGTCTTCCAACGTCATGGCTCCTGATGAGATTGCTCACTTGCTCGTTGTAGCTAAGCCTCTTCTCCACCTCGTCGGCGGAAGAAATAATGTACCGCACCCAGAGGCATAGAAGCTGAACAATCGGCTTGATGGTTGGCGTGTCCATCGGCGGTAGGCCAGGAATAATGCTCATGCCTTAGTGAACTCCTGCTCTGCTGGCTAGAATCTAGAAGCAGCTACACCTTCAAAAGGCGAGGCGACTATGCACTTCGTGAGTCCCGGCTGCAGAAACTGCAAATGTTCTGGCATCCCTCCTCCGCAAGAGTGAGCAGCTCTTCGTCACTCTGCGCGAGTCGCTGAAAAATCTCAGCCTGCCAGTAGAACCGTTCTGAAGCTGGGAGCGAAGCTCCCGTACCATGTCTTCCGATCGGCGATGAACAACGTAACGAAACGATGCTAGATAAGATCCATTGTACTACTCCCCCTCCCCTGCCCGGCCTCCGCTAGCAATACCATACTCTGTTCATACTGCTTCGTGTTGTGGTGGTGGTGGTCGTGGTGGTGGTGGTGGTGGTGGCGGCGGTGGCGGCGACGGGCGGGCGGTGGTGGTGGCGGTGCTGGCGGGGGGCGTCGTCGCAAGTGGCAGCAGCAGCAGACGCAAAAATCCCCGGTACAGTTACATGTCGGTACCAGTGGCAGGTGGCACTGGCTAGTTTGCAGCTCGACCTGAAGTCCAAACACTGCACTTGACTTGCATACGACTTGCTGCATCCGGATGCCACGGCTATGCCCTTGCATCAGTGTGGCGCCAGCAAAACAATCGCCTGGTAGGCTTGCCCATCCGCTTGGTCGGAGGGGGCCACCGCATGCGCCAGAACCACCTTTGCAGATGATCGCACACGACCGCTAAAACATGCCAAAATCCCTAAACCAGAAACCTATCCATGTTAACTTCATTGCCGGCTCGGTGGCTCCCCAGTATCTCTTCACGAACTCGACAATTACCGGCTCCTCAATTGCCTCGTTGATTCGCCGGTAGCCCAACAAGATCCCGGCGTAGGTGATGAGCTGCCGAGCGCCTGACGGGTCTGAGGAGGACGCTCTACTGGGGCGCAGTGCATGCCTTGTCTACTCCTGATGACCAGAAGGGCTTGAATCACCGATGCCTTCGAAGACCTTGAGGTGCAAGTCCGAAAAGGGCTGAGCATCTTCGACGAAGACGCAGGCGTCTCCAAGCACTGATTCCCAGGCAGGCCGACCGCTCGGAAATTGGTCCTCGAAGGCACTTTTAATCTCGGACCAAGCCCTCTTTTTAGCGGTGAGAAGCACATCATGGCTTGACCTTTTCCTGCTGAACAAGTACTTCCATCTGCTGCGTCACACTATAATTGACGCCAAGCTCTTTTCTTGGCATCCCCAGGCCCTCGCAGAGAACACTCTGACTGTCGCTCCGGCTGCAAGCGGTTCGACACGTTCCAGCTCGAGGCCTGGATGTCCAAGGCATGGCGGCAAGTATGCAAGTAAGTCCATGCAAGTCGTAGATGCCCGGTGAACAGCGTGTCAAGGACATCGTCCAGGAAGTTGCCGCGAAGGAGACAGCAGACGGCGGCGATCCATCCGAAAAAGCCCACCTGGAAGGCCGCCTGTGCTGATGCCAGACAGCATCTGCGAAGGTCTTGTGGGGCAGGTTGGTCTGAAAGGAACAGCAACTGCAGGTGCCCACAAGCCCAAAGGCAATATGCAAAGCCAGTCTCCATTTCCCGCAGCATGGCTGGCCAGACGCACGAGCGCGGAGCTGACAATTGTGGTGAAGGTCCAAGTATGTAAATCAAACATTGTCATGGCATCTTCGGAAGTGCTGAGGCAACTGGCAGTTGAGGGAGGACACCAACAGAGCGGTGGCTGGATTGCTCGTGCCGTCCCTGCGGCAAGTCCACCACATCGCCTGCAAGACGATGAGCAGCACGAAGAAAGATGCACTTCCCATGCAGACCACTCGCCAAACTTGCAATCCTGTGGTCGCAGGATTTCAAGTTTGGTAGTTTCAAGCGTATATAGGTCCGTCACATCCCGTTCCTCGCTGTGCTGGCTGATGACACGATGCAGCTCGCACAAGCCGAATGCCATGAAGAGGAACTCGCTAGAGTAGCCGGTCAAGCCCTCGGCCCGATTGATGCTGGTAGTCCGACTGACATGCGTTTGCACAGGATTTCGCCTTTGCTATGACCATCACATACTCCGCCTTCTTTGGCGTCCTTCGGCTCACGTGGCCTTCCGCAATGATTTGGCATCTGCTGGGTCAATGTTGCGAAATCGAAACCTCTGACCACCCGCAAACCACGGCATTCGGAGCAACTTCCCCAGCGACTCCAGACCCCCCGAGGTGCAATCGTAGCTGCCGGATTTTGGACAAAGTTCCTCACCACACCGCTCCATGTCTGTCAGCTCGCCACTGACCGGCGTTCCTCCGCTCGCTGATGCCAACATGGTCTGTCACAGGAGAACGCTCTGTCTGTCCAACTCCACAACTTGCTGAGCACTTGCCCCATGGCTCCTAGGATATTACGTCTTGCCGCCGTCTGTTGAGGGTTCCAAGGCCAGGACACGAGGCGATCACGCGGCAAAAAGCTCCATCACGCGGCCCCGCTCTCGAATGCCAAAGCAATTGCAGCTGCGCTGTGGCCAATGACTCCATTGACCTATCTTGCAGTCTTGTGCGATGTTGTGTTCGGGCATGTCAGTACACGCCGTCTGCTCCTCACGAAGCCCAACTGCTGGCTTCCCGCGATCGTCTCGGCGTCTGGACTTGCAAGCCGCGCCACGGGTTGCGGAACCATCCAAGCATGCCGCATCGCAGGACTCAGTGTTGCAAGGCGCTTGGTCCCTCCATCGCAGGATGCTGAGCAGACCGACCAGTCCCACCACTCGCTCGGCCATCACCCGTCGTAAAGACTGCAACCTTTCTCGTTCGCTGACGGGCGCCCTTTTCGCAAGGTGCATCGTAGGTAGACCCTCGTGGTCCTGCTTTTGAAGGAGAGCGTGGTGACAGCAGTTCCCTTCCGGGTTTGGCTTCAAAGGTTGTCTTTGTTGGTACGTCTGGCCACCACAGAAGACGATCACATGCTAACGTCGCAGTTGTGCAGCTGTGGTGGGTGCGAAGCAAGGTGCTGTCTGAATGAGGTAATTTCTTCTGCCGAATATTAAACCGGGGGCCCCCTTCAATAGAAACTCGGAAAGTATGTTCAGTATTAGGGTGTATTTTTTATGTCCACTGACACTTTTGAGGGGTCGGGCTCCTGCTCCTGTCTGGATCTTGCTCCCGAACTGGCTTTTGCTCCAACTTCTGCTGTGTCTCTTGCGCCTGCTCTTGCCTTTGCTGTTGCTCCTGCTGTTGTGCTCTTGCTCTTGCTCCTGCCATTGCTTTTGCTTGCTCTTGCTCTTTCTGTCTAAAAGCACAAGCCCGATTGCGATCCCCTCCGCCCATCGCAAGCGGTGACTGCCCTGTGGAGCTGAAGGGCTGTTCAGGAATGCAGCACGCACCATGGCAGCACGAGCCGTGCTGCCAAGGTGCGTGGTGCATTCCTGAACAGCCCGCGTCCATCATCGCAAATGCAACCAAGGACGCGGTGTTCCAGCTCGAGGGATTGCAGAGCTCCTTGTCGAGGCGTGGCTCGTTGGGGACTGCGCTCGTGTCGGGAACATCGTGGCGGTCCCTGGGATTCCCTTGTCTTGTCTCCGGCTACATGCCATCCTGTGGCTTGCCGGAGCCCTGGTCAGCGGCGTGCCCAATGCGAGATGGGCAAGATCTGCAATGATCATGGCTGCGAAGAGCTGTCAAGCAGGCCAACCTCTGGGCCTAAAGTCAACAATACCCTACTGTAAGCCTTGAGCCACTTTCAAGACCTTCTTCGACTCTCACTCTCGTACAAGGCAGGCAGGCTCCACACAAGTCTGACACCGACCGCGCAATTCCCAGATGCCCAACGCTGCCACCAGAACCCATCCAAACCATCACACAGGCCCCCACTTCCAAGACCCCTTTAGCTTGAGGACTTTAGAACTTAGGGGGTTTAGGGCTTGGGGGCACTGCCTCCACAACCCATCGCACGAAGTCTTCGCAGGCAACCGGCCCTTTGTCGGCCACCCCGGATGCTCGGTGAAGGTCCTGACATCTGGACTGCACACTGTGGGAAGGTCGGTTCATCCCGAAAAAAAACTAAGTTCAGTCGATCTTGTCGCATCTCTGCAAGTCCGCAACTCAGGGCATGGAAGAACATAGGAACAAGAGCTGCAAGGTCCTGCAGCACCGTGGGTGTCAACCTGTACACGATGCGATCACCTCGTGATACCACTTGTACTTGATGTTGCCGCAGGCTCCACCGAGCATTAGCAGAGATGCGAGAAAAGCACCCGCCCCTTCGCCATGACAAAGCACCACTCTACGATCTATACCAATTATATGATGCAGCAAGGCTACAGACCGAGCTGGGAAATCGCCACTTTTCCTGGATATACCTCGCACACAAAGCACATGACAAGCGTGGTATGACGGAGTATGACGCAAGAACTGAAATTCCGAGCACCACTTCAGTAACCTCACTCATATTCACGCAGGTCACTGCATGAGCTCATCACCGCCGGTCTGCTGTGCCAGTGAAGCTACCGCAGAAGCGCAGCGCTCCCCATTCCGCGGCACTGCATCACAGCTGAGCCTTAGGTCACACACAGCCGCAAGTATGACTACTGACTATCTCCGCACAAGTCGCCAAACGTGCAGGCTGTCCGAGGTGCACAGCCACAGGTGGAGCATCACGCTTCTTGCGCAATGCTGCAGCTGCGACCAGATAAGCAGCGGCCGTCTTCAACGGGACAGTCGATGACAGCGACTCCGCGTCAGTGCAGGCGAGTATGCCTGTAGCGCGCAGGCAACTTGGTCTCAAGTGTCTCAGCGTAGTGGCACAGTCAGAGCCAGCCTAATTTGACTAGTAGAAAGAAACATACCGCATGTTCATCGAGGTTCTCCTAAGGGCTCCCAGATCCGATTGAATATCTTCCGACGAACCATCCAAAGCTCCGGCATCATCCAGAGAATCGCTTTTTCTCAAGCATATGCTGATGATCTTGGTGCTGTCTGCTTGGAGCCTTCGTTCCACGCAAATGGCGCACAGCAAGGGAGGTGCGGAAAAGCCTGCACGGAATTGCCGACAAGATGCCGATCAAGTATCGCAGCATGGTGCCCCGGTGCAGACAGATGTTCGCAGTAAGCCCCGATGATGCGTGCCATCGGCTCCTGCGCCGAAAAGCAGCCGAAGCAACAGTAGCATGCAAGGGCACACATTCAGAGAGAGTCATTCGAGCTGCGCATGCGCTCCTGCGCATTTCGGGTGCACAGGACATACATGCCGCTTTGTTCCTCCATCCTGGCTTAGACGAGAAGTAGACTCCAGCAAGGGCCTTGGCAACGAGGTTTTCTGCCAAGAGACGCATGATGGAGGTGCTGATCCTCGGCGAAACTGACTCCTGAAATGCCCCAGGAAAGGCAGTCCACCTGCCGATTGACGACATCTGAATCTAAACCCTTCGTTCTCGCATGCAACGGTATCTCAGCACACGAGCCTGTCCAGATGATAGAAACTCATCAATGAAGTGGGCTTGGTGAGCGCGGTGGAACTCTGTGAGGCCAATGTGGACAATCCCTGGCGTGACTGCCTGGCACACAACTGCACTGCTCCCTCACTACCTGAAGACCCTGCCGAAGGCTCTTGGCCTGCCGGTCATATGATGGACCATGGACCAACCCACCCCATGGTGGGCAATGCCAGTTTAGCGTTTCCACGGACAAGGACACAGCCATGGCTAGTCGCCGGTGTCTACCATGGCATGACAGCTACGGAACAAGAACTGCAAGAGCGCTGAATCCATCAGGCTGGCAATGCCTTCCCCCGGGTTCAACAGTTGATTGGGCTTGTGAGCGACTGGAGGGTCAATGGCCTCTCTTGGATTGAATGCTGGCGGCCGCTCTCAACATGATCCAACAGCTGCGGAACCTGATATGACACCGTTCGCACCATGTTCCGGCCATGAAGCAGCAGAATCGATCACTGGATGCCTAAATGTGTTCGCAACATCGCTACCAACAACGAATGCCAGCCCACCCTCGCGGGACGGTCGACGGTTCGTACCCTCGATCCTGCCAGGTCAAGACAAGGTTGCCAAGGCTTTGCTGGCAGAATGAAATCGGTGGCAAGTCGGATCTCGTAAGCTTGTCTATCTATCTATCTATCTATCTATCTCAGAAACTGCTCTGGTGGTTGGGTTCGCACGCACAAATCGCTTGGATGCCAATTGTCAGGCATTGAAATTGGTTCTGCGACTCCGGAATCTGATACTGAGGATTGCGGGCCACGCGTATCAAGTCTACAGCGTCTGAGGTACTCCTGGCGCAATACTTCGACACGGTTTCAGGATTCGCAGATGGTCACGGGAGCAATCCAGCTTTCAACTTTGCCTGCCAGCTCGTTCGAGCTGTCGGCGGCCCATCCAACTTCCACTGGACGCACGGCTGGAATGCAGGAGTCAAGCACTTCTGAATTGGTCAGATCGTCGATTTCGTTCGGGTCGAGGACCGAAAAAACTAGGAGTTCGCATCGCTGGCTGGGTGGCTGGGATGGCATCCAGCTGATCCAAGTACTTTGGCGACTTTGGCTCGTCCCGGAACAACTCGGGCTTGCATGAAGACTGGCTGGCAGCAGGCAATGGGTCAGTTTGTGAGTTCCACGACGTGACACGTTCATTTGAAGGTGCCACTGTTCAAGCGATGACGCACGATGAATTCGCTCTCACTTGTGGACATCATCTATGTCTGCAAGCATGCAGTATTTCATACTCTCATGTATCCATTCCTATGAGCCTACACGATGTCAGTCATTATGTATGTGCATGCAGGTGTTTATACCCGTTGGTCGAGCGGTGCAACTCATGCTTTCTATGAAAGGCGCTCCCGCTGCTGGCTCCATGCGGCGATCTGAACTTGGCTTACCTCTTGTGGCAAATTTGTGCACCTTATGACTCACTTATGACTGTGAATGGGCACTGCCCTCAACTTTTTTTGGTGTTCATGCCAATGGACTCGAGTTCTAGGCCTGAGCTCCACATGCAACCTGAAAGTCACACACATGCATCTGAGCATACAAAAAAATAGAAGAAAAGGCAAAAACCCTAAACCCCGGAACCCAAAGTCCCCCCCTGCGGCACCCCTTAATAGTAACCCCTCTTCTTGCACCTTTATAAAACCTCACATGGCTTTTCGGGCCTCGGGGTCGTTCGATCGGCAGCCTTGGGCCAGAATCTGCTGCTGGAGGTCTCCCTCCTCGTTCTGCATCTCCTTTTCAAGCAGGGCTTGGTGCTTTCAGGGTTTAGGGCTTCGGAGGGTTTTGGGGGGTTTAGTGTGAGTGCGGCTTGTAGGGTTTATGGAATGCTTATACGGGTCTACGGGCTTGAGACTCACACTCGGACCGTCCGGGCGAGGCTTGGTACGACGGTCACACAACCGAGAACTGAGTGCGGACCCCAAACCACAACAAATAAAGCCTATCAGTAATACTAACTTCCACCGAAACCAATCATTTTGACAACTCCCCTAAAAGCAACTATTCGAATTAAGCTGGCCACTGAGATCCAAGCGGCGCTTCAGGATGCAAAGGGCTTCAGGTTTAGATAGCCTCTGGAACTGACGCTGAGCTTCTCATGACTGGCCTGGATGAGCAGCGAAGATCTCGAGTTCTGCTGTATTGCATCTGGCGTTCTCAGCGGGCTTGACGCACCTTCCAGGCACCGGCGCTTCCGAGACATATCTGGACCCATTTGGGCAAGACCCCATAGAAATGGTCGGGTTACACTTGTTTGGCGGCACCGGGCATGCGCGTGCAGCAATGTACATCTGGCAGAATGCACAAGGCTGAAGGCTGTATAACAGTCTCAGGCCATGCGGCTTATTGCAAGCACTTTGATGTAGAAAACGATTTGCGGACAAGAAAACACGGGGAAGACGGCACGCATGGATTGTGCAGATATAGTGAACTGAATGAACACAAGCGCACGACATTAAGTCATTAAGGTGTACCACTAGGAGGTCCCTCTTCCACGTCCTCCCCGTCCAGTCTGCCCCTTGCCACGTCCGGCTCCGTGACTTTGGCCACCTTTGCCTCTGCCACCCTTGCCACCGCCGTCTCCTCGCCCACGGCCTCCGCCTCCGCCACCGCGTCCATCCTTACCACCGCCCTTCCTTCGCTCCCAAAAGCGTTGCTTTGACTCCTTGAGCCTCTGGTTCGCCTCGTAGATATCCGTTTCTGCCTCAAGAAGCTCCGGCAGTTCCCGGGCCACTGTGATAGTGTTGCCCTTCCAGAGAGTAGCCTCCAGAATCATGGGCACGATGTTATCCGGAGCGTCGAAGATGCACATCTTCTCGTCCTTGCATCGCTTGCATCCGCGGCAAGCTTCTGCCACCTCTCGAGGTAGCATCTGCCGGAGGAGATACCATCCCTTGGAATCAGTCTCGATGATTCGCTCGGACTGCAAGAGAAGGGCCGTCTGACCCTCATACGACGAAAGAAGCGAGCGGCCCTTGAGTTCGCGGAAATGGCCAGTGAGTGCTGCCATCGACGCGGCCAACACAACTTCGGCGCCACGTTCTTCTATCAACTCCCGGGCCTTATCTGTAAATGCCTCCACACTGGCCTGATGGACAGTGTCGAGTTGACGCACGGCATCCTCCGCAGCGGCGGCCACGACATCTCTGGCTTGGGGTGGCCCCACCCGTTGCATCTTGATCCCCTTCTTGTGTTCAATGAGCTTGATTAGATACTCCTCATTCCTTGAATAGAAAGTCACAGAGGTACCTTTCCTGCCTGCTCGGCCAGTACGGCCGGAGCGGTGCACGTAAGCCTCGAAGTCTTGAGGAGGCCGCGTCTGAACAACCAGATCCACAGCAGGGACATCTATGCCTCTCGCAGCCACATCCGTAGCTACTAGACACCGGATTTTGCCCGAGCGAAATCCGTCCATCGTCTTTTCACGGGCATGTTGAGGGATATCACCATGTAAAACACCGGCACCAATGGCCTGCAGCTTGTCATTTCCCGCAAGCTCGTCGCACTCCTTCTTGGTGTTCACGAAGACAATCGTCTTCCCGAATGCTCCGGCATGGATCTTGCAAAGGTCACCGATGCAGTCACCCTTCAGAGCAGGCGCACACTGCACGCACTGATGCTTGATCAAGCTGTTGGTCTTGTTGCCCTGTGGGTCGTTTGCTACATCAATCCATGTGGGGGTGGTCAAATGCTTCTCAACGATTGCATTCACCCATGTTGGCAGTGTCGCCGAAAAGAGCAGCTTCTGACAGCCTGTCTTGGGCAATGCATCCAAAATGGCGTCTATGTCTTCCTGAAAGCCCATCGACAACATTTCGTCTGCTTCATCCAGTATCAACGTCTTGCAATTTGACAAGCTGACGCTGCTGCGGCGAACATGGTCGAGCAGCCGCCCCGGTGTGCAAACAAGCACATGGACGCCGTTGCGGAGATCCTCGCACTGTGGCCCGAAAGGGGTTCCTTGGTGCAAGCTGACACTTCTCAGAGCTACCTGAGTCTGAACTCTACCTAGTGAGCCCCCGAAGCGCTACGAAAGCCTTTTAGGAGCTTAGGATTGTCACAGGACTGGCAAGCATCCGCCGTAGAAGCATTTCACGACGAGGCCGGATGCTTTGCCCAAAAGCTCAAAGTCATTAAAGATCTGTCTAGCAAGCTCACGGGTTGGCGCGATAGTTGTGCACAAAGGCGCCTTCTTGCAAGTTGACTTGGAAAAGTCACGAAGCCGTTCCACCACCGGCAACACGAATGCCAAAGTCTTGCCACATCCGGTTTTGGCACGGCCAACCACATCTAGACCTTTGAAGCATGGGCTGAAAGCCTTCTGCTGAATCTCGAACAACATCGTGATGCTCTTTGTGAGCAGTGCCGCGCGACTTGCTTCTGATATATCTTTGATATCAGAAACTTGACAGACAGCAAGGGATGATGGCGAGTCCTGGCTGTCTCCTGGTGCCTTCTTCTTTTTCGCGGCAGGTTTCGGATCTTCCCCATGGATGTCGTCGTCTTGTTTCCTCTTCATCGGGTGAGATTTGGGCCCGATCTTCGGAGATGCTTTGGGCTTCAGGGTCGGCGAAGTCTTGGCCGATAACTTGGGCGACGATGGCGTCTTCTTCTTCTTGTTCTTGGCATCTTTGGGCGGCATGGCTTTCGCAGCTGAAACTGTGACACCCACCACTACCACCCGTTGTCCTAAACTATCCCTTCCAAGCTCTATTCCCAGCTTTTTTTAAGAGCACGGCCACCACTGAGCGAAACTAAAAGCTGTTTTGTCAAACTTGAGCCCAGTATCTGATGACCCTGTGGTTGGCGCTCGTTCACTCTACTCGACAAAATGAACTAGACTGGCTAACCTATGGGTGTCCGTTGGTCCTGCAACACCCGGCCAGCCTTGTATCGACGGCATTGAAGACATCTGCACCTGAATTTTCGCAACATCCCTCGGGTTCACTCCGTTCAGAATCTAAGGCTTGCACATTTGACACCATGCGAACGGCCATTTCTCACCACCATAGGCGTAAACAAGAACAAGACGCCTGTCCGGGGACCTCGTATCGCTCTCGTGTTTTGCATCCGGCGATTACGTCGCTAAGCCACCAAAGGGGCACAACAGTGGTCACATGTGGTCACGAACATTTTGTGCGGACTATTCTTTCTGAATGACCCAGCATGACGCGAGCTTGAACCGATGAGCGGTAATCGTGGCACTCTTCCAGCGTCTGCAGACTGGGACTCGGTAACGATTGAAAGCAGCCGGAAATGGAAATGCCGTCACAATGTCAAGTGGCAGCATTCATGCATCAAGCAGCATGGCCTAACATGATGTCATAAAGGATTCTTGCAGGATGGGCAAGAAGAAAACTTCATGAATGCTTCCAGTGACTCCAATTCCCAGCATGAAATCCACAGCCGACCAACTTCCTGTGGAACACCCTCTTCAAACTGTCTCATTGTGTGAAACATACCGGGCTAAACCTGCAACCGCTCAAATTCAAAGGAAGTAAATTCAAACCACGGAGCATGCATCCCAAGTGGCCACAACGAAGAATGGCAAAGCAAAAGCTAGCCCTCACATTATCGAGCTTGACAGGCGTCTTCATTGTGTACTGTCCACAAGCTCTCTGATAAAGCAACGTCGGGATCCGCTTCGAATACTCAGAAACACGATGGCAAATCCGGGACATGACACACGGCAGGAAGCCTTGATCGAATCTGCAGGTTCGAAAGACGTTAGGTTTGGTGGTCTAGGTCATATAAATTGTGAATCCCAACTCTAAACCTCAAAAGCGCGCTGAACGGCGACCGACAGCTGCGTCCACCAGCGCCGAGCTCAAGCGGTAGCCGCTGCATGGCGGAGAGCGGGCGGGGCGCGCAGCTTGCGGAGGCGAACGAAGTCGCGCACGAGAGCCAGGGCTCCCGTGCCCCAGC
>CAJNJA010008841.1:0-13493 GCA_905231915.1 Symbiodinium necroappetens | reverse complement strand
TTTAGGGTTTAGGGTTTATGGGATTCTTCCTTCAAGGGCTCCTGAACAGCTTTCTGGGACTTCTCGGACTCTTCACAAATTCGACCCCCTTTCTGCCTCCCTTCTCACAGAAAAATTGCCTCTCCCCCGAAGCTTCCCAGGACCTTATCGTTAGGGCCCTTATTTAAGGACCCCATAATAAGGTCCCGGGAAGCATAATATAGGGGCCTGAATAATTAGAACAGGGCTTTGGGGCCCACTATACTATAATTTCCCGGGAAGCAGAGGGGTTACCCTAAACCCTAAACCCTAAACCCAACAGCTTCGCGGACGTCCCTCTGCCTTTCTCCAGAGAACCCTGAGGCCCGTCTCCCCCGAGCTTTCGGAACTGGGCGAGAGCAGGGTTCAGGGCTTAGTGTTTAGGGGTTTAGGGGTTTAGGGTTTTGGGAATTGAGGGTTTAAGGTTTAGGGCTTAGGGTTTAGGACTTTAGGGTTTAGGGTCCGCAGAAACCGGGGATCGGCTCTTCCGGCTGGGGGTTCGGAGCCGGCTTTTGCCACAGCGAGGAAGAAGGCTCCCAAACGGCTCAAGCCTCCGAGCCCTGAACCCTCAATCCACCAAGCCGACTGCTTCGATGTAAGCTCTTATGGCCTAAACCCTAAACCCTAAACCCTTTGCCCTAAACCCTAAACCCCTCTCCCTAAACCCTAAACCCTTTTCCCTAAACCCTAAACCCTTTCCCCTAAACCCTTTTCCCTAAACCCTAAACCCTAAACCCCCTCACTTTAAGGTTTAAAGGAGCCTTGGGTCCCCAAGCACGAGCTACAAGCTTGAACCCGGGGAGCCGAAACCACTTAAATTCCGAAATCTAGACCGAGGGTTTAGGGTTTTTAGGAAATTTAGGGCCTTTAGGGCTTTTAGGGCTTTTAGGGTTTTTAGGGTTATACGGGATTGAACCTTGTTGGTATGCAAGGTTGCTTACTTCAAGGGTGTTGGCCTCTCTGGCTCTGCATCGGCCCTGCTAATTAGAAGAAAGTTTTTTGTTTTGGGGGTAATACTATGGTTGACAATAGAGTATACTATGGACTGGACATAAGGAGAGATTCTTGCAAATATTAGTATTGAGACTGTCATTACTCTATGGTTTTGTTGCAGTGCGGAGAATTCAGAGACAATCGACCATGGATACTTGGGGTTCATTTGTACTCTCCACCCATTCCGGAATGCCTCAGGTACCAGCTGTTGACGAAGCGGGTGATGGCAGCAACATCATGCCTCGGCAAGCAGACAAGTCGAACGCAATCTGTTTCAGTTGCTTCCTTCGGGATGAGCCACGTCCCATCACCGCCGCCAAGATCATCATCACCACAACCACCAACATTAAACAGCAACGACAAAACACAACATCCATTTGCAGCACCCTAAACCCTAAACCCTCATAAGGCTGCCTTCCCTTATACATTTTTCTCACAGGATCCTTGGCTGTTGCTAGGCTCCGGGCGGTAGGTCCGAGGGTCCGGTAGCCCCAACGACGAAGGCAAACATCGCAGTGAGACACCGTCACAAAACCCTACAAACCCTGAACCTTAAACCGATTTTAAAAACGAAGTGAGACACCTTCACAAAACCCTATAAACCCTGAACCCTAAACCGAATTAAAAAACGAAGTGAGACACCGTCACAAAACCCTATAAACCTTGCAGCCGAATGTCCTGCACTGAAACCCAGACCGCCGAAGCCCCGGACAAAAAAAAAAAAAACGGCTGCGCAGCCGAGGCCACGGGTAGCAGCTCGCGATGACGGTCGTGTATTTCTTTTCCCGGGCCAACTTGAGCATGTGCCTGAATCATAGGGACTTTTTGGGTGGTAGTTAAGGGACTCTGTGGGTGGTAATTAAGGGGGCTAGGGGACAATACACCCTTAAAGAAGCCTCATGAGGTCCTTCTTACGGGTAGTTGGGCCCCTACCACCCTCCCCCCTAGCCCCCTCTAAGGGTTCTTCTCCCGGCTCGGAGCATAAATGGGGTTTTGTAAGGGTCTTGTCAAGGGTTTCTAGAAGGGTCTAAGGATTTAGGATTTAATTGTGTAGGGCCTTTCCTTTTCAACTACGATAGCCGGCTTTTCTGTCCCTGAGTGCTTGGGTTTGGGAGTCGGGTTTAGGTTTCAGCCCCAGAGCCATCCACTCAGAATCCCGACATCCGCAACCATAAATCCCCACATCAATTGTAATATATATATATATACACATACATACATACATACATACATACATACATGTATGTATATATGTATATGTGTATATATATATATAGAGAGAGAGAGAGAGTTCGGGGCTTAGGGTTCTGGGCTCAAGCGCCCGTGTACCCTTGAGGCTTGTACGCGTTCCGAATCCCGACCAAAGGAGTACCCCGGTCAAGGTACTTGAGAATCGTAGCAACAATCTCCCACGCAGCCCTTCAATAACATCGCTTTTGGCACAAAACCAAAAATAGAACAGCTAAACTAAAACCTGAAGCCTCAATCCCTAAACCACTAAAGTTCAAGCGCAGCCAAGCAATACGACGTAAGGACATGTAGGAACCCTGTAAACCCCTACGAGTAATGACCTTGTCAAAAACCTGATACAACCTTCAGGGTCATAAACCCTAAATCCTAAACTCCTCAACCTCTAAACCCTAAACCCCAGAGCCCCAAACCCCCGAAGTCCACACCCCTAAACCTTAGTTGTTGACTTCATAAGCCCCGAAAGTGTTAACCGTCAGTTCCTCGAGGTTTGGGGGTTTAGGGTTTAGGGGATAGCAAGAAGTGTAATATAGGAACCTGATTAAGAAAGCCTGGGTCTTTATTAGGGTTCTTGATATGAGGCCTAATATATTTGGGGTTATAGGGCCAGGGTTTCTTTATCAGGTTCCTACATTAGAAAGTAGTATACCCTTTCGGCTCCAAGAAACCTTAGTTGCTCAGTTCATAAGCACAAAAAAAGTGTACACTTTCAGCTCTATAATGGATCATATTATCCCCAAAACAGCTTAAAGTGTACTCTTCCAGCTACTAAGAAGCCCTTAAACCCAGGTCCCACTATAAGTACGGCAACCTTTCAACAAGGCCCCCAAAACCCTTAAACCCCTAAAACAAGCAATGGAAATCGCCCAATCCAAGGCACTGGTTGTACAGCGCCGAGGCCGGCCGGAACCAACGGTGAGGCCGTTTGCCCCAATCTTGCGCAGAATTTATGGGCTTGGGGGTTTAGGGTTTGGGGTTTAGGGTTTAGGGCTTCAGGGGTTTAGGGTTTTAGGGGTTAGGGGCTTAGGGATTAGGGGTTGGGGGTTTAGGGGTTAGGGTTTAGGGTATGGGCTTTCTTTACGGGCTTGGGGCTGAGGGCGTAGGGTTTAGAGGGACTAAGGTTCCGGGAAATCAAGGTCCTTCCGAGGTTCGCAGCAGCGGTTCTAGAAAAAGGGGTACCACAAGGACTATCAATGGGATTCAGTCCTTGTGGTGGTTTCAGGGTTCGCACACCCCCATGGCAGGAGTCTGGTTAAGCTTCAGAAGCTCCTCGCCAATGGCTGCAGCACCTGGCCGTCTCATCTCCGGTGGAATTCCATTCAGTTAGGGTTTATTTAAGGATCCGAAATCTCCAGCCCGATATACCCCCGTTTCTGTTTAGCAAGCAGAACCCCAACCATCACCTGAGAGGGTTGAGGTGTGGCCGTATGTCAATACCCTGAGAACTCAAGGACCTGGACTGTCCATAGATCCGACACCCCTAAACCCTAAACCCTGAACCCTGAACCTCAAACCCTGAACCCGAAACTCTAAACCCTGAGCCCTGAACCCTGAACCCTCAACTCTAAACCTTAGACCCTGAACCCCTAAACCCAGTCATTCCGAAGTTTCCGAAGCCGTCGTTGAAGCCTCGAAGCCTCAAGCTCCTCAACCCCGAAGCTTCGAAAACCCACAAAGCCAGGCCCCTGAAACTCCCCACATCCCCTAGGCTCCCCAGCAACCGGGGAATGCACGGGCTCCGTTTTTGGTATTGGAACTTTAGGGTTTAGGGGTTTAGGGGTTTGGGGTTTAGGGTTTAGCTGGCACCTTACCCTAAACCCTAAACCTAAACCCCTAAACCCTCAACCGCTAAGGCTACCAAAAAAAGGGGGAAAAAGGGAGCACTGGGAGACCTAGTCCTAAGAACCGACAGGCTCCGAAGCTCTCGACAAGAGAAAGCTCTGGAAACCCTAAACACTAAAGCCCTAAAGCCCTGATAACCTTAAGAATGACCTTAAGGCCTAAACCCTAAAACCCCAAAGCCCTAAGAACCTTAAACCCTAAAGCCCTAAAAACAATAAACCCTAAAACCCTACACCCTAAAAGCCTTAAAACCCTACAGCCCTAAAGCCCTTAAAGCCCCAAAATGCCCTAAAACCCTAAAGCCCCAAAAAACCCTAAAACTCTAAAACCCTAAAGCCCTAAAGACCTTAAACCCTAAAGCCCTACACCCTAAAGCCTGAAAACCCTAAAGCCCAAAAAGCCCTAAAACCCTACACCCTTAAAGCCTTAAAAACCTAGAACCCTAAAACCCTTGAACCTTAAAACCTGAAGCCCTAAACCTTAAACCCTGAAGCCCTAAAACTCTACACCCTAAAACCTAAAACCCTACACTCTTAGAGCCTTAAACCCTAAAACCCTAAAACACCCTACACCCTCCAACCTTAACCCCTGAAGCCCTGAAACCCTGCACCCTTAAACCTGAAACCCTAAAACCCTACACCCTCAAAGCCCGGAACCGTAAAACCCTGAAGCCCTGAAGCCCTGAAACCCTGTCTCGCCTGCTTGCCCGGATAGCCGGGCGAGCAAGTCTCGGCGCGACCAGGCTTTTGGCTTCGGGATCGGGGTTGTGGGTTTAGGGTTTGGGGCTTGAAGGTTTTAGGGTTTAGGGTGTAGGGTTTAGGGTGTAGGGTTTATAGGTGTTTAGGGTTTAGGGCTTTAGGGTTTTAGGGTTTAGGGCTTAGGGTTTGGGGTTTTGGGGTTTAGGGTTTAGGGCTTTGGGTTTAGGGTTCAGGGTTTAGGGTTTACGGTGAGGGGTTGAGGAACGTAGGGAGCAGATGATATAAGTCCTGCATTATACCCACAATCAGGAATATACCATCATTCCCATAGTTTAGGGTCCTCAAGGTCATGCAGGATTTATATCATCAAGAGTAGGGATCAGATGGAGTTGAGGGTTGTAGCGTGAGACGGTTGGGGTTCCAGCTTCGCTTTCGGAATTCCGAGCTCTAACATGTGTTAGTAAAGTCGATATAGGGCTGGGGTCTAAGAGTTAGGCTGTTCTGGATGAAGGAAGGACCTAAAAGGCCCCAAAGTTTCAAAGATAGCGCACGCAGAATTTAGAATCTGTAGTCAAGGCTAGGGCCTCGCTGTTTCGGGACAACGGCTGCAGGGTATGATTGATTCTACCTTTCCGCGGGAAGGCTTATAATTAGAGAAACGCACAGTTGCCGCGAAAAGCCAACGAAAACTGAACCACACCCAACCGTGACATGGCCAGACACCCTCGTGTATTTCAAATTTCAACACTTCTCCATGCTCATTCTGGCCCCGATCTTAACCCGCAAGCCAGGCCAGACCCCCATCGAGGCATCCTGATGTGACACCAGCTCAGGGTTTCGGGTTTTAAGTTCGTTTGTGGAATCCCTAAACCCTAAACCCTAAACCCTGGTATTGTCAAGGCTACGGCCTCCAGGGTCTCCAGCCAAGCTTTTTGCCAGAGTGCCGTTCATGCCAGGGTCGTCCGCCGTCCCCGCCGCCAAGCTCTTTTTGCGATTGCCAGAGTCGTCTGGATTGCGAGTGCCAGAGTTATCTGGAGTCCGACCCCCACCACACACACAACAATACAACAGTGATCCACCTGTACTATACCACCTCTACGTTACTACGTACAACAAGAACGTAGAACCAGACGTTCCCTCAACAGAAAACCCTCCGGGAACAAAAAGACACAGGACAAGAACCCGGTAACCCCTAAATCCTAAACCCTAAAGCCCTAAAACCCTAAACCCCTTAAGCCCTATCTGCCCTGACTCGACTTAGATCCAGACCATTACAATGGTTGAAGGCTTCGTCGAAGTCCGTCTGCTTCATGGCCTTTGGCTTAGGGCTTACAGGGTTTAGGGATCCTTAAAGGGATCCATCAGGGGCTAGGGGTTGAGGGGCCTAGGGGGCTTAGGGCTTTGAGGTTTTGGGGGCTTTTGGGGTCCTTTAGGGTTTAGGGCTTGTAAGGCTTTGGGGTTTATGGGGGGGGGGGTTTAATGAGTTAGGGCGGTTCGGGTTTAGTCTGGAGTTTGGGGGTTTGGGGTGTTGGGGCCTTGGCGAGTCTTCGGCTGTGGGCTCTTAGGACTTGCGTCTGTAGCCTTCGGATTTAGGAGATCAGGTATAGTACTGTGGATAGTATAAATCCTGCATGACCTTACGGACCCTAAACTATGGGAACGATGGTACAGCCCTAATTATTATGGGTAATGCAAGATTTATATCATCAACCGTACGTTCCAGCGACGGCCCTGCCCTAAACCCTAAACCTCAATACTCCAAAGCAGCCCGAAGTAGGTACTCCAGGAAGAGCTGTGGACCTCAAAGTCGGCGCGATTCGTAGGCTTGGCGCCACCAACTCCCAAGCACAAAACTGAGCCCCTGAACCGACGGTTTAGGGTTTAGGGGTTTAGGGTTTAGGGCCTGAACCCTGCTATAAATCCTTCATCCGAAACGGAAAGTTGGCACCCAAGATGTCAGGGTCCGTCTGAGGGCAGAACGAAGAACTTTCCCATAATACGACTGCCTGATACAAAAAACAGAAACGTTACCTCGATGTAAGAAGGGACCCCCGCCTGGAAAAAAGAGAAAGACAACACCCTAATATAGTGGCCTTAATTTTAACTAGAATAGGGTCTTGGGGTAGATTATCCTTTGCCTGTAACAAGGAACGCCCAAAATAGCATAGGTAATCATTAAGGCCCCTCTAATATGTTCAGCCACGCCTCAGAAAGTTTTACCACCTCTATGACACCCTGCAAAACCCCTCTGCAACACTGTCTCTGTTGGCTGTGTCCTGAGGTTGGCGCGATGGCTGGGCGATCCTCTGCGGCCATACCGACATGTGGAGGTTGTACACAAGGTAGCAGGTTTAGCGTTTAGAGGTTTAGGGGTTTAGGGTTTAGGGGTTTAGGGTTTAGGGTTTGGGGGTTTAGGGGTTTTGGTAGCAGTACTTATGAATTACTTGTAGCCTCAGTTACGGCACTTATGAGTTTACTGCTGCAGGGCATGGGGGTTGTGCAGTTGTTTTGGGGAGCTTCCTGGTCTTTAACTTGAAGGATTTAAGCTCTCTGGCCAACAGGGATTTGGGTTTAGTTCGTGGCTTGGGCGAAGCACAAGAAAAAAAGGATTAAGGCCGCTTTAAGCTGGAATCGAAGCTCGAACCTCAAAGATGTCTGCACGTGGGCTCAGTGTTAAGGTGAAGGAACTTAGGGTTTAGGGCCTGGAGGTTTAGGAATTTAGGGCTTAGGGCTTAAGGGGTATAGGGTTTAGGGTTTAGGAATTTAGGGCTTAGGTTCTGTTTTACAGGTCCCTCAAGGCGTATAGCCTTTACTAAATCCCTAAGTTGGACAGTGGCAGAAGGATCAATAGTGCAGGGCGAGCTTTTTGGCTTGCAGCTACAGGGGCCCAACATAGGGGGCTTCATAATTAGATGACATTAAAATAGGGCTTTGGGGCACATTATTGTACAAATATAATAAGGAACCCTAACAATAATATTGGTCTACCAGGAAATTATATATAGGCCTCTGTATTAGTTTCAGAAAAGGCTCGAATTGGAGATGGTTCGCCAGCTCGTGGCCCTCCTTTACCGCCCGATCCAGCAGGTCGCGGTAGCCTTGGGGCTTAGCTCCGCTTTTGCTTCAGGGGTTCATCATCGGGACCCTTGGGGGGGGTAGGGGGGAAGGGGGTAGAGGACTATACTTCCTTGTACAGGCCTTAGTGGGTCCTTATCACGGATATTAAGGCCCGCTACCCCACTCCCCCTACCCCTGTAAGGGTCCTTATGATATCAGGTAGAGCTCCCACCACCCCGAGTCTATGATTTTCGGGGAGTTTATAAGCAATCTCTACCTCAAAAGCAAAGGTCATCATCATGAGGCCTAGATGGTGTTCCAAAGGCTTAGTCTTTATTTGTGTGTGTGTACTAATGATTTGTAGGGGGATGCGTCCTGTATCAGAATGGAATTTGCTGAAACCCATCCATGGTACCTGAGTTGACGTGGAAGAGTATCCCAAATCCCAACCCCAAAAACCCGCTGTGCTGTGAAACAGTCCGGTGAGGTCCTGATCGGACAAGCCTGAACCTACGAGGCAACCCAACCCCCAGATGCCGAAAAGCGCTGCAAATTCTTTAGGACTGTGGGCTTGGAGTTGATGGTTTGGGGTTATGGCTAAGCCCTAACCCTAAACCCATATCCCAAACCCTACAGTAAGCCCAAGTCACAAACGCTAAACCCCTAAACTCAAATCCCAAACCCTACAGTAAACCCAAATCCCAAACTCTATACCTGGGTCTTCCCGGTCGGTTTCGCAGGTAGCAACTCTTCATCGGCCATGGTGCGCTTCCGCAACTCCTTTGGAGGACCCCCTGACGGTGAAGCAGAAGGGAAGTAGGAGGGGGTGCCTTATTCTATTATTAACTCGAAGAAGGTTGCTGGAAAAGGGCTTCTTAAGACGGGGTTTAGCAGGGTTCTATCATTAATGAGGGTTTGGATGGGGTTTTGTAGAGGGGCCTTAGCAATTAGAACAGGAGTTTTGTAGGAATCGCTCGTCGACCTGCTTACAACCCCAAACCCTAAACCCTAATCTAGAAGCCCGAGTAATTGCTCTGGGCGGCTAGGCTTTCTGGAGGGTTTTAGGGCTTTAGGGTTTAGGGGCTTAGGGTTTTAGGGTTTAGGGCTTAGGGCCTACGGTCTAGGGCCTGGGTGAATTCTACACTAGAACTCCGTTAGGAGGTTAGGGAGCTCGAAGGGAAGACTAGTAAAACTACTACTTGCTCAGGCTTCGGGCTCTTGGGCATGTAGGTCGAGATCTAAACAAGCCCAGAATCTGAACTAAAGAGCAGCAGCAGCAGCAGCAGCAGCAGCAGCAGCAGTGGTGTCAGTAGCTGCAGCAGTGGGAGGACAAACCCGAACCCGTAAACCCTAGATGTCGTATGTAAGCCCTACACCCTACAACCCAATGCAACACCCGGTTCGCTGTACCGAACCCAAAACCACTGTGGGTTGCAATGCCACATCACACATACACGGTGTGCACGGTGTCCCTGCTTGCACTGAAAGCACTCCATTTCAGCATCTGTTTCACCTCTGTTTGGATGTCCGGGAGGGATTGACCCCCAGCCCGAGATTGTAGTTCCAAGAGGAACTACCATGATCTTGGTGGCAGTCAATCGTTCCCCCGAAAGGGAGACACAGGTCTACCAAATCCAGGCGGCGGTGGTCTGATGACGTTCTGGAGTGGGTCACTGGGAGCTATAAAGCAACGACGACTGAATGCTTGTAGTGTCTGAGGATTCTGTTTCACCTTTAAGAGCTAGGAAATAAAGGGGCGGGCTTTAGGGCTTTAGGGGCCAGGGTACGGGGGTACTTTAAGCTAGTACTGTAACTAATTCTAAGGTGACGGGAAATCGAGGCGAGTTAGTGAACAGTGTGTATGATCAAGAACTCCCATCGTGGAACCACGGTTTATGTATGTGTATATATATATGTATACATTAGTTCCCTTAAGTAGCTGATGATCTGATGGCAAATCATCCAGGGAGGCTTTTGCACACTGAGAGCACAAAGTCAAGCATGTCAACATAAAAGACTGATTAGCGGCAACGACAGACCACAGTGTCACAGGTAACAAGGATTTCTAGCAACTTACGAACCATAAAAGACGAACAGCGACTAATAGCGACTATTAGTCCCTATTAGTGACGATGTCCACAGCCTAGGCCCTTAAGGCGTGAAGGATAGAAAAGGAATCAAATCCGTAAAGACGGGGTCGCCTTTCTCTGGTGGGAGGTCGAATCCCGACATGACGAACAAGGTAGCTTTGACCTGCAGCTCTTGCTTTGCTTGTTGTTTTAGCTTGGACCACGAGTTCGGGCCTTAGCATTCGGGGCTTCAGGCTCAAGGGTTTAGGGAGTTCAAGTCTTGGGGAATGGGGTCTGAGCAGGCTGAGATCATGGGAGCTGCTGGTATTCAAAAGGACATGGTGCCTCGATACGGCACCGAGCACGGGCCGCAATATGACCTCCATGTAGAGTCCTGTGCCCTTCCTTCGTTGCACCCGGATTTCCCAAATAATAGCGGCTGATTCTTACATGAAGACCTGAACCAGGCAGGTTGTAGTAGCTTGAGGAAGGCTTTGTAATGGTTAGGGGCTTGGGTTGTCAAGGTTTAGGAGCTTAGAATTAGAACCCTAAACCCTAAACCAGCTCTGGCACACTGGATTTACGACGCGAAACCTGAATCCGAGTGAGGTTCTGGAGTATCTCAGTTGTAGTATAACAAAGAGCCCAAAGGGAATACTACTAGTAATTCCCTAGACCCAAATTTCTACCCTCTATGAGACCCACTCTTTCGGAACATCTACCCCTGCGGTTGACGATATAAATCCTGCAGTACCCATAATAAGGAATATACCACCATTCCCATAGTTTAGGGTCCTTAAGGTAATGCAGAACCCTAAGGGTGCATGTACTCATATAGTATACACATTGGCCTTAGAGTAGTCCCTATAGAGGTACATTAGGGCCAAAGTATATAGTATTTGGGTACATGGACCCTTAAACCCTAAACCCTAAAACGCCCTAAAAACACCCTAAAACACCCTAAACCCCTAAAGTATAGTATTTGGGTATATACATGGACCCTTATTGGAATTTACATCATCTGCCCCTCTTTGAGGGTTTTTTGAGGGAGGGAACTGGTCTTCAGGCTGCTTTTCCCCTAAACCCTAAACCCTAAACCTTTTAAACCCAAAACCTCAAATTTGAACCCTAAACCCTAAACCTTTTAACCCCAAAACCCCAAATTTGAACCCTAAACCCTAAACCTTTTAAACCCAAAACCTCAAATTTGAACCCTAAGCCCTCAACCTTTAAACCGTTAAGCCCTAAGTTAGAGCCTAAACCCTGAACCCTAAACCTCTAAACCTTAGGTTAAACCCTGAAACCTGAACCCTAAACCTTTAAACTCTAAACCTTAAACCCTACAACCCAAGATCTTTTCGGACGACGGGCTCCAGAAAAGGCAAAGGCTTCTGGCTTGTCGTTTAGTGGGCCAGGCCCTCTTAAAGGTTAGGGAAAATAGGGTTTAGGATATCGGGGCCGGTGATTTCGGGTTCAGAGTCTAGAGCTTTCTGAGTTCGGGCTTAGCTCTTCGCGTCACTGCTTAAGGATCTTGGCTTTTGGAGTTGGGTGCATATAAAGTAAGTAGTTTCGTGTCGGAGTCGGGGAGAACCAAACCAAACCTTTGAACACCCAAAGCATCTTCAAAGCAGCTGGGATGTAGCGCCTTGTTCTCCTTCAGCACATCTAGTATCTCCTGTCGGCAAGCAGGAGATACTCAACATCTCAGGTTAGAGTCCAGTTCGACGTTGGCTTTCGCAGTCTTACAGATGTTTGAAGATCCCACAGACGTACACTCCAAATCATGCAGGCCCCTGCAACTTGCAGATAGAGAGGTTGGTCTAAGCCAGAACTTGGATGTGGTGTCCCCTCTTGAACTCTGGCACGGACAGGTGCTGAGATTTCGGCAGCACTCGAACCCCGCAGCCGCGAACCTCCAGTGAAGACGGTTTGTCCAGCAGCGGCACATCGTCGATGGTGAGAGCGCAAACCTTGCGCTTGTTGAGTTCGTAGCGCCACAAAGCCTTAGTGATCCACTGGATCTGACCAGATGCATCACGAACGGCTGCAACTGTTATATTGGAGTCAACCGGCGGTGCCTAACGTAACGGTGAGCTGGTGGGAAAAACACCTCCTGATTCCCAAACCCTCAACCCTGATGTTTGGCTGGTAACGGTGATGATAATAGTGATGCCTCTGTGACAACTGGCTTGACCGGTCCGGCTCCTACATCGGGCTTAGAGTTGAGGGTTTTGGGTTTAGGGGCTTAGGGTTTGGAGAATTAACAACTTGACAAGGAATGAACATCCTCGGGATTCTGTGCTTCAATAGGCCAATTGTCCTACACCGCTTGGGATCAGAGAGGGTGTAGTAGTACAACAACCAAACCACACAACACATGCTCAATTATTTACCTGTTTCACAAGTGTTATTATCAGCGCCGCTCCGATGGTTGGTGCTACCAATGCTGACAAATCAACCAGCGAACGGTGGCGTTGATTGCCTCGCCTGCGCAGACCCTAAACCCCAAACCCTGAACCCTCAACCCTAAACCCGGTCCTTCTCTGAACGACAACTAATGTAGGGGCCCTAATAATTAGAATAGGGTTTTGGGATATATCGGACTATAGTTATAATAAGGAGCCTATAAAATGGTATAGGTAATTATTAAAGCCCTTATATTATGTTTGCGGCATTTGTGCTTACTGCGATTGCCAACAAGTTGAACTATAACTACAACGGCTGTCCACCTTTGGATCCCTGATACTCCGTAAGTGCGACATCAAAACACCTCTACCTGGCAAGAAATACAATCTGGGTCGCCAGACAGCAAGCCGAAACCCTGCGCCCTAAGAGTTTTAGGCAATGGTATCACCTTTCTAATCAAAATAACTAAGCCGTAAAAAGCCTGAACCTGAACCGTGGCATTTTTGCTACTCCACCATCGGATTCTCCAAAGCCAGGCAGCTCCGGGAGAGCACCAGGACACCTTGAACAATGCGGTGCAAGTGTTAGAGGAAACTACAGGTGGGGAGTTTGGGGTATACAGGGCTTCTATAAGGCTTCCATAAGGTATATAGACCTTCTATCAGGCTCCTATAACGGTAACTACTGTACCCACCTGAAAATGCCCTAGACTGAGGATTAATATCTCACCCTAAAGCCTAAACCCTGGGGCACCATCTCGGACGGCTCTTGGTAAGGCTTACTCGCCAAGAGAACCGGCTGTCCGTGGTCTTTGTATGTTAGAGGATTTCGATGTGCGATGTGCTCTGGAGACAGTACAGATCTCTTTCGTGACTCTGAGCCGTCATATCGCTGTTTACGTAGTTCATCCACCAGTGATTCGCTTCTGGATTGTCCCANNGACTGCTTGCATAAACCCTAAACCCTTGCAGGGTGTGGGAGCTTCGTAAGTAGCTGGTAACAGCGATACTGTTTTCAGCTAATTTCTGAATCGGCGTAGTGATAGTCGCCGGAAATCATTGGTTGTAGTTTTGGCCTGTTTAACCCTTGCTACTAAGCTACTTACTAAGCAACAGGTTTTGTCGACTTTCGGCTGTGGGACATACATACACACATACATACA
>CAJNJA010008840.1:0-10629 GCA_905231915.1 Symbiodinium necroappetens | reverse complement strand
TGGACGTGAACCTTCCTCGAGGCTTCCGCATCGCGGGAGTGGGCGGTGGCCGAATGAGCCAACAGAAGGCCTCCCCTTCCATTCAGCTCGAGATGCTGCAGGGGGACAAGACGTGGGTGGATGTGTCCCATGGTGTGGAGGACGGCGAGGAGGGGGTCAAAAGAGGCACGGAGCACCGTGCCAGCCTCTACCAGGTGGTCAAAGAGCTGCACAAGAACTCTGCGAGCAAGGAGCTGTCCTGCACAGGCTACAAGATCACGACCAAGCCTGCCGGATCTGGTGGGACGCACGGATTTGCACTCACCAAATCCGATGACTGGTACTACATCCTTCGTGACAAGGACGAGAAGAAGGTCACTCCCGGGAACATGGTTCCGTTGTTGCACTGGCAGTGGGATTTCTTCAAATGACTCTGTGGAATGCTGCTTCAGTCCTGTTTCTCTTCCTGTTGTGTGCCCAGGCCAGAGAGATCGTCGTGAAGGAGTGCCGCCTGAGCCCCAATGTTGTTTGGGCCTGGAAGTTCACTTTTGATCCGGTGCATACCAAGCTCACCGCTAAGAAGCCGATCCTGATTTTGAATGCCAGTCTGCGGTTGAAGACCGGCCAAAGCATCAAGCTTTCGGAAATCTCATGAGGGACTTGAAGTTCAAAAAGTTTTTCAACTTGTTCAGACCTCCCGAGCTGTATGAAGTCATGGCTGTGGCTTGGGTGTTCAAGCCCAGTGATATGAGCAAAAGCTTAGTCCCTGTGACTTTTCCTGCAAGGCTTCTTTCTCCACAGCTCCGCAGCAGTCCATTTTGACACAGGACGATTTAAGACAGTGGTCACCACTCAGCAGAGACCACCAGTGCTGCAGACCCCCCAGCTCTCTTACAGCATGTAGGTAGGGGTCAGCTCATAAGGGCAGGGGCAGGGGGCTTGCAACAGACACTGGGCAGAAACCGAGCAGATCTTTGCAGAGAAAAAGCTGTTTGAATCGTCCAGGTTTACAAGACGTGTTTGAGTGCTGTAGAGAGATCCAAGTGGAGCTTTGAAGAACCTTTCGTAATCTGCATGCATGGCAAGGCTGTGTTTGATCGAGTGCACACATGACTGTCTGTCGTCTTGCTTTTATCCTGCCAGGTGCTCTGCTTCGGAAGTGCCGGTGGCTTACCTGGCCAAGGTTTCTTTTTGATGCAGCATGAATATTTTGAATCATCACATGCATTGCAGTGCCTGCATTTCTTCCGATGAGGGCAAGCTCAGGCTGCCTGTCACTGAGGCCACTGATGATTTCTGGGCGGAGGCCGGACCCGCTTCGATCATGCCTTGGGGTTGTGTCAGGCCTGGCTTTGAACTATCACGGTTCTGAGTGCAACTAGAGCATCGGCCAAAGGGAGTTGACAGGCCTTCGGCAAGTTATCCCTGTGTTCAAAGCACATGCATTTCCGACTACAGCTGCAGTGTCATGCTTCAGTTTACTCAAGCAGCTCATGGCAGTAGCTTCATAAGCACGTAGCTCTGTCGGTTCCCTAGATCCAAGACATCAGAGAATTTCCGGAGAACTATGAAAGCCTGCCTCTGCACCGGGAATCGCCATGTCCGGTGAATCAACCTCAGAGCCTGCGGAGCAAGAGACTGCTTCAAGGGCCAAAGGACTCCAGCTGAGCTTTGGCCGGCCACCAGAGCTCTTACAGTGTCTCAGATGCGAGCCACCAGGACAAAGGAGGTCCAGAGCATCAAGTTCCAAGATCCAGCCAGGACTTGCATGTCGTCATGTTGCAGCGTTACAGTGGCATACCTGCTGTACCAGTCAGGACACACAAAGCTTGCCGGAGACGAATCAGCCTCAGAAGTAACAACAGAACCTGAGGATAGCCCAGAAACCATTCGCATTGAGAAAGCAGAGAAGGATTGGGCAGAGAGGCAAAAGAAGAAACGAAAGGCTGCTGCACCTCATTCAAGCTCAGACTGTGAAGAGACTGGCCAGCCCAATCCCGGCTTCAGAAGTTCATGCTGCACTGATTTCGTGAGCTACATGCTCGGCAATGTCCTCTCCACTACAGAGCTGCAGAAGTTGAGATCCAGAGAAGTACATTTTGCAGAGTTCTGTGCTGGAATGGGCACCGGTTCCCAATCATTGGTTGCTCGTTTTGCACTGTCGCTGTGTGTTTAGTTGCAGATGCTCTTCGCCTTTGATGTATGTTGCAGCTTGACCTGAGGAGATTCTGCGCAAAGTTTTGCAGCAGGATCATGATGTATCGGTCATCACAAAACCTTGTTTTTACACCGAGCTTGTCAAGTGGAAGCGCGACGTGCTGCAGAATATGTTGGCAGCACAGGGGCACGAGTGGGAAAAGATTCCCGAATCTTGGCAGGCTGAGGGATGCTCTTTAGGGTTCTTGGTTGATTTGCAAAGTTCACCAATCACGATCAGGGTGATATGATTATTGTCAGATGGTTAGTGGCCTACCAAGGTGTATGGGGCCACATCCGAACTGCAGGCATTGCCCAGAGAATCCATGCCAGCACTTTCCCTGGCCATTGTCGGTGTGGAGTGCGATGATATCTCGTGCCAGACCTCTTCACCGAAAAGCATTCTGGATGCTAAGGGGCACAGTGGAAGCAGCTTTCTTCAATTCCTTGAGTTCATCCAACGCTTGGAATGGTCCCAGAGACCAGTTGGCATCATGTGGGAATGTGTGAAAAACCTGGACTCTCACAGGAAGACTGTGAATGAAAAGGGGACAGAAGTCATCAAGGACCTCATGCGCAAGCAGGGGTATGTGTCGAGCTTCCAGGCAGCTTTTCCAGAATCATTTGTGCAACAAGTTGAGGCTTGTGGCTCATGTTTGCTTCAGCGGCCTGCCCTTGAGGTGGTCAACACGAAACACTTTGCTTTGCCACACAGCAGGAACAGGGTCTATGGAATCAGCTTGAAAATGGACCTGGCGGCAACTTGGCCTGCAGCATGCAATCAATGAAACAGGCCAGCTTTTTCTTTCGTTGACCACCTTGAGATCCCAGGGTCCGGGGGCTGAGCAGAAAGCTGGAGAGAAGCTCTCGTCAGCGTGGCGACTAGTCAGACGGTGTCAAGTGCAATGGCACGAGCCTTTGGTGGATTTGTGGCAGAGAGCTACTGATCAGCAAGCAGCCTAGCTGAACAAGCATATTGCTTGGGCAGTGTGGGATACATGTTTCTGTTCCAATTTGCTAGTGTGCAGGAACTTCGGAAACGACAGACGGCTTCTGGCAGGGCAGCATCTTCTCAGAAATGGCCTGCAGACCATGCAGTTTACAAGGAGAAGCACAACATCGCAGAAAAGGATCTACAAGTTCCACAGGTCAGATGGGTGCATCAGTGTTCCGGCCTCAGCATTCGGGTGGTTCATGAACCTCAGATTGAAGCCTTTCTGCTGCACAAGGCTTGCAGGAGCTGGATTTGCCAGAAAGAGAAGTAGAAGCAACCCATCTGTCCTTTGCCAAGCTGCGCAAGACATGGGGCCATGAATCTTGCTCTGCAAAAGGTTGTAAACCATTCGGTGTCAATATATGACCTCCTTGACTGGTCCGGTGTGACAAACCCAGGACATCGACCAGTCTCTCCTGTGTCTTGCATTCATTTTGGCAGCTTGAAGTGGTTGCTGATCGCTGAGTGAAGTTGACATATAGTTGGCAGCAACGGCCCAGGTTCGTCGTCCCCAGTGGAGACACTTTGCAACGACACAAATGGAGAACAGTCCACCCATGCCTTCTTCCGCAGAAGCGGTTTTTGTACTTGGACGAGAATGGGCTGCACCTGAACAAGTCTCCGACATTTGTGATGAGCCTGCAAGGCCTGTCAAGCCGTGAGCTCAAAGCTGCAGGCCTGACAGATCTTACAGTCAAGCAGGCCCAAGAGCTCGCTGGCAATGGTTTCACAGCCAATGTGGCTGCCAGTGTATTGGTTTCCATTCTGGTGTACATCCTGGAATAGCCAATCAGCTGCTTTGAATTGCTGTTCAATCCGGAAAAGCAGAGCCATTGCAATTGCAAGTGTGCCGAATGCTAAACTCAGACCTTACACAGGATTAGGGGTCTACAGATCGCATCTTCGTTAAGCAAAACTGAAGAGACCTTGTCGGAATCACCAGTCAGAGGGAATCGAGAGGCACTAGGCAGATGAATTAATATTCCTCAGAACGTGCATTTTCGACGCAGGCTGCAGCGGCGGCATGCTTCAGTTGGACCAGGCACGTACAGCTTGCTTTGAGAGCAGCACTGTTTGATTGAAGAAAGCAGGAATGGAGATTGTGAGCATGTCCACTGCTTGCTGCCTGTGCAGCTTCGTTTCTCAAGCAGTGCACAGCAGGAGCCTGATAGCCATGAACCCGTTTAGCCCCACAGTGGTCCAAAATTGCGAGTGTGAAAAGATAACGCACCACAGAAACCACTTACCCGAGCCTCAACCCGACGACCTAAACCCTCAAGATCCACCAGGGCTTGCCCAAGGAAACTAGAATGCTAGGAGCATGAACTTACTCCTCATGAGTCCTATCGGAGACACCGGTAGCCATGATGAGTTTCGCAAGCAAGTTCTCTGCATCTTTGCAGACATGCCGCAAGCTGCGGAAGCAATGCTTACATTGCAAGCACAGAGCCTTATCTGCATGATAAGAAGTGAAGCTTTCCATGCCCCACACACACCGCAACTACCTTGCACTCATTGAGGCTGCTACGAGAAGGCGGCCCCTTATGTGCACGAGCTACAAAAGTACTCGACCCAGCTTCATCAGCTTGATCGGGCTGCAGCCGACCGAGACATCCTCTGGGTTTTTAGCAGGTCTGCAATTGTATCAGACCGCGAAGAGAAGCAGAGCAATAAGAGGAAGGTGCAGTCCTCCTCGGCTGTCAGAATGGCGAAGAGAAGGAGAAGGAGCTCCTCCACCAGCCCTGCACCTCATGAACGTGAGAGGAAGGTGCAGTCCTCCTCAGCTGTCAGAGTGGTGAAGAAAAGGAGAAGGAGCTCCTCCACCAGCCCTGCACCTCATGAAAATGTGGGCCCAGATGAGGTGACCAGTGATTCGGCAAGTACTTCTGAGCCCGGCCATGCAGATCAGGCTTGTGAATCAACTTCTGATCCCGAATCTGATGAGTTGGACCTGCAGTCCAGCGAGGACGGCAAGCCTTGGAAGCCCCAGAAGAGGAAGCACTACAAAACAAGGATTGCAACCAAGAGGCCTTCTGTACAACTGGCAGGCATCATCCCTGCAGATGACTTGAAAGTTTGCCTGAAGAGTGCATATGCCTTTCTTCGTGCAGCTCATCTGGAGTGTGAGTTTCCCTGCTTAGCTTTGCCCAGGTTAGGGATACATGTCTTGATGGTCCGAGCCCTGAGCCAAGGTGGGTGCATCTCGGGTACAGAGAGTCACCAGGACTGCAACATGCAAGACATTTGTTAGCTTCATTGACTCCTTTGTTGTGGTGCCGTTTCACTGAGAACACAAGGTATTGCAAGGGCAGCCAGACAGGCGCCGTGAGGCAAACTCCATTCGGTCGAAGAACCCGGCCAGCTCTCCCATGCTGCGGGTTTGCAAGCTCTTTTTGTGGCATCGATACCAATTCGATGCGGAAGGCATGCCAGACAAATTCAGATTCGAGACAAGCTCTGTTGGCAGCCACAGGACTACAATAGTGCATTCGTCCCTCGTTCCAACAGCTTCAGTTTGTTGTTTGTGTAACATGACATGATTGTAATCCAGCTTGAGTGGGGCGATGTGCTGCAGTTCTGAAGGCAGCAACAATCGGCAGCGAGAAGTGGGTCGTCCTCCTCTTCGGATGTGGATGCTGCTGAAGATGCTGAAGCTCGTGCAGTGGCATCATGCTCGCTTCAGTGCTGCTGTTTACTAGAAGTGCCTGAAAAGGTGCTGACCGGTCCAGGTGTCGGCGCAGGTGCAAGACGGTACCTGGGCGTGGCGCGGCCATCGATGATGTTCCTCTGGCTTCAGCAGTGGGCCAGGGAAAACAGTCACCCTGTGCCGTCGTTCACAACATTCTGCCGAGCAGTCCGAGAGTGCCGCGGGTGGTTGAAGTTCAGAAAGAATGCTGGTGAACATGCGGTCTGTGACACTTGCTGGCTGCTGGGCTGCACTGCTGGCTCGGTTCATGTCCTGCCTATTGCTGTGTCAGTTCATGTCCTGCCTATCGGCCAGCGACCTCAGGAGCTTCAAGCAAAGGCTCCGGCAGCATCTCACTCCGGCTGAGAGGCAACAGCGGCTGGGCAGCCCAAAACAGACATGAGAACCCAAGTCCCAAAATGTGATGAGTAACTTCGGTCCTGACCAAGGACCCTGGATGATTACATCAGGCACCTCATGCTACAATGGCAGGATCGGGAGGCTGATCTGCGATGGGCAGCTCTTAGTGTGCAGCTTCGAACAAGTTTAAGTTCCTCGTCTTGCCATGCATGGGTTGCTGCTTTTTTTTGTGTTAAACAGTAAACACACTTCGGTTCTCGTGCCCAGCTTTGCAAGAAAGGAATGGGGGTCCGACTCCGGGACATCCAGCGGTCCCTGAGTGTAGTCTTGATCAGGGCCGACGGCCTGGACCAGGCGAAGCACAAGTGCCCAAGGTCTATGACCAAGACTCATGGGTTTGAAGCCCTTCTTCGTCCAAGCTTGTCAGTCCTCATGCTTTGGGCCCAGGGCCATGCGCTGGCCTTTGAGATCAAGGATGCAGATGTCTATAAGAATACAAATGCAAACGTGGAGGGGATTTCTCGGGTTCTCGACAAAGTCTACAACAACTGCAATCAAGCACTCCCCGTCCACATCTGCATCGTACAGGACAACTGCAGTCGGGACTGCAAAAACGGTCTCCTCCTCTCCTGGTGCGTCAAGCTCCATCTCCTGCAGGTGTGTGAAAGGATAAGCCTGCAATATCCCAGCAAGGGGCACACGCACGGGCCGCTGGATGGGCTGGGAGGGCAGGCGGTGACCAAATGCAGCGCCTGTGAGTTCTCCACTGCCGACAGTTTGGTGGAGATCTACGATGCGTTCCTGCAGCAGTCCACTGTGGACGGAGGAGCAAGCTTCAAAGGTGCCTGGAAGGGCGACGTGGCAGCTTAACTTAGAGGATGTTTGGATCTGTTTTGTGTCCTCAGGTGAAGTAGCAGCCATGAATGGTTTGATTGCAAGGCGACGAGCAAGCCAACTGGCAAAGCTGGTGGCAGGAGGTCGGTTTGGTCTTCTCGAACCTGACAGGGCCGAAGGCCCCCCATTCGCTACTCAAGCTGCATGGAACCTCTTTTCTGCTGGAACAATTTGTTGAACCGGAGCACCAGACCCTAAACCCGAAAGTGTCACAAGCAAGGTTCGAGGTGACGACCTTGAAGGATCTCGGCTACTTGCAAGTGCCGGTGACAACATGGCCAGGTGCCCCACCATCCCATCCTGATGATGTAGTTTGTGTGGTGCGCCAGCGCATGGCTTCACGGAGGCATTTTCAAGTCTGTCTTCTGGTACCTGGAACAGAGGTTCCAGCGCTGCGAGCCAGATTGTCAAGGCAGCCGTCAGGCGTTTACCCACGAAAAGCTGTCAAGGACCGGGACAAAGTGGTTGCTAAAGCATTGCAGGCTCACCGAGAAGGGTGCATCAATGCCGCTGTGCTGTAAACTCTAAGCAATTGATTTTCTTTGCTTCTGGCACTGGTCTGCCAAGTTCTTCGGGAAGCCAAGGATGCTGCTCGTGATTTCTTGGTCGGCTGGGCCAAGGGCACTTTGAGACGACACCCGCGACCTGCCCAGTATGAGTTCTTGAACCACAACAGGCCATCTCAAGAAGGGATTTGAGTCATTCCTCTTCATTTTGTAAAGCAAGAGTTTGCTGCAGCAAGCAGATGAGCTGTGAATTGAGTGTGGGTTTGTGGCTTAAACTGCCCTGACAAGGCATGTGTTTGATGCTCTTGCTCCGGCAGCTGCAAGGGCTCCACTGGCACCAGAAGAGTACCGGCCGATACATGTGCAGGCAGATGGAGGAGGCAACTTGCCCCCAGGGCCTGAGGACGATGAAGCAGACGAGCTGCCGGAGTAAAAGTGTCACAGCACAGGCCTACATAAAGGGTTGCATCACTAAGCCGAAGGGCACTTGAGTGCATGGTGTGACAGGCCTGATGTGATCCCTAAACCAGAACATGCCTTGGGATGGCATGCATGATGCGACCCCTAAACCAAAAACAAGACGATGCATGGGATGACATGTATGATGCGACCCCTAAACCCCTAAACCACAACATGACATGGCATGTTATGCATTCTGTGACCCTAAGCCCCTAAACCACAACATGACATGGCATGTTATGCATTCTGTGACCCTAAGCCCCTAAAACAGAACATGACATGGCATGTCATGCATTATGTGCCACGGTTTAGGGTTTAGGGTTTAGGGTTCCAGAACATGACATGGCATGACATGACATGCCTGATGTGACATGATGGCCCTAAACCCTTAACCCTTAAACCCGAGGACCTCAATGGCCCTAGATCTCTCAACTGTTACTAGGACTACGAAGTTACAGGTCGCAACCGGTTGCAATCTGTTTTTTGCAGCACAAGCCTGCAACTAACAATCATCTCAATTCATGGTTGTGTGAGAAAAATACAGAACCCAACCGGTTGCAATCTGACTCTTGCTACACAGAACGGTATTAGCCTTTCAAATGTATGGGTTTGGTTTATAGGTGGCTATAGATGGCATTGGACCGGAGTTTAAGGATGTACTACTGTGCGACTGGTGCATTTGTCTAATTCAGCGGTGATGCAGGAAGCCTGGACGGAAGCACTTGACTACTTCTTCGGCAGTGCTATGACATCCAAGAAGTTCCAGGCCGGGCAGGGGTGGGTGCAGCTTGGTTGAGAGTTAAGATTTTGTCATGATTCGGAGGATGCAAAAGAACCCACGAGCACCTGGCAGAGCAGGATTTAAGGATGTTTGATGGTGCCCCAGGCTTTTGATTGTCCTGCATCTGCTCGGTTCACTGCTCAAAGAAACTCGAGGCCTTAGACTCGTCCCTGTGCGACTTCTCTCTGCAATGACGGACCTCTCTGTACCGAAGAGAGCGAGATTCGTGGAGCTGATGAAGCAGACACCGGAGTACAAACTCATGAAAGCTGCAGAGGCCAAGATGTGCCCTACAAATGTGCGATGCCCAACTCCCGATCCCATGGTATCCACCGCGAAGAGAGCTTGGGAGACCCAGGCATGCATTTGGCGCCGGCAGATCAGGCAGTACGGGCAGACGGACGACGAGACAAAGGATCAGATGCAGAAGAAAAAGGCAACGGAGGAGCAATTGCTCTGCTTTGTTTCCTGAGATCCTTCATGGCCGAAAATTAATTTAGTAGCTGGATTCCCAGCTCTGCATAAGATGGTGTGCGAGTGTACAGTGCCGTCTATGAACACAAGATGACCCGGGGCTGGTGGGTGCAAAAGAAATGCTTTCAGTTGGCATTGAGAAATCCGAGACTCCAGCAGCAGTAGTGGTAGTAGGGTCCATGTCGCTGCGGCTTGTGTGCAGTGCACTGCTGTGAATGCAGGACATAACTGCTTGACTGTGACAGTTTCTTTTGTCCGGGCAGGTCCGACCAATCTGCTTGCGACAGCCGATGCCCGGAGTTGGAGCAGGCCTGGCAGGCCTGTAGTGCTCTGCCCCTTTTTGCATCAGGACTTGTGCAATCGCCTGAACACTGACTTCCACATTACTAGTGCTCTGCCCTAAACACCCTAGCTCGTAAACCTGAACAGGAAATGATGTGTATCACATGATATGGGCACTGAAGCCGAAACCGGACTGACTGGTCTGCATCTCTTATCCCTGACCCCCAATGCCAAGCCTGCAGCCGTACCCTCACAGTCGCTTTTTTTCATGCACACTGCAGAAGCAGAGGACGAACGGAGACAGGAAGCACACAATGATCTGAACAGTGGTTGAGTCATGTAGAGAGAACATTCCGAATTCTAGTTGCTAGTCATGCCGTGGCAATGTTTGCTCTGCACAACGCGCCGAACTTACCGGCGTGACAAGCTGTGCAGCAGGTGCAGGCCAACAAAAAGAGGACGCAACAACAAGATGGTGCCGACGACTAGGTTACGGAGGAAGCTCAGTCTCGACGAAGTGACTCACAAAAGACGGGTGGTGGACAAGCATGTCGAGACTTACAAAGAGCACATAAACCATGTCGAGACTTACAAAGAGGCCCTCTTGAGTCTCTTCAACGATCTGCGGGCTTTCCTGACAATGGCTGACTTGCATTCGATCATGTGCAATGCCCACAACATGCTCGATAACCTGAAGCCCAATCCTGGTGCTATACCTCCCTTCAGCAGAGAATCTGCTTTGGCTCTGGTTTTTGCTGGGATGGACTTGTCAGCCAGGGTTACAAGTGACGACATGGACAAATTAAAGAAAATCCTGCTGTGCAGCCTTAAGCAGAACAAGGCACGAGTGATTGCAGCGCACTGCCAGTGGATCAATGCCACGAACTTGATGAGGGGCTCACTTTTGGGGGATTGAAGATGCACAAACGATGTGTCTTTTGCTGGGGACTGAGATGCTTCTGGGGTATTGATGAAGAAAAAAGTGAGTGCCAGGGCACTGTCAACCACCCCAAATCCG
>CAJNJA010008839.1:0-15191 GCA_905231915.1 Symbiodinium necroappetens | reverse complement strand
CCCCAACTACCCTCTATTCTACCCCAAACACCCACTATTAAGGACCATAAGGGCTCTATTAAAGGTACTTGGGGGTGCTGGCAAACCCTCAACCCTAAACCCCTAAACCCCAAACCCTAAACCTTAACCCCTAAACCCCCAAACCCCCAAACCCTAAACCCCTAAACCCTAAACCCCTAAACCCTAAAAGCCTTTAAAACAAAAAAACCTAAACCCTAAACCCTAAGCTTAGGTCTGCCTGCTCTTCCGATGCCTGGGCTTTGGCCTCGCTGCGCTTCCCTCGGCCTCCGATCTGCAGCCCGGGCCCTCCGAGGGCTCCGAGCTCGAGGAGTCTTCGTCGGGTTTAGGGTTCAGAGTCTGAGTCTAGAGTTTATTTGATTTAGCGCTGAGAGTTTAGGGATCGGAGTTTATAGGGTTTAGGGTTTTGAGTTTATAGGGTTTAGGGTTTAGAGCTTATGGGATTTAGGGCTTCGGGTGTAGGATTTAGAGTCTTTGGAGTTTGTAGTGTTTAGGGTTTAGAATGTTTAGGGTTTAGGGCTTAGAGTTTATAGGGTTTGCGGTATCGGGTTTAGAGTTCATAGGGTTTAGGGTTTAGGGTTTAGGGATTAGAGTTTATAGACCTTAGAGTCTATGTGAGGTTTTGTCCTTCCTTCCCTCAGTAGACCCATAGGGTTTAGGGTTTATAGGGTTTAGGCCTGTTTAGGGCTTAGGGCTTAGGGTAGCAAGGTTTTTGGGGTAGTACACAAAGCGTTCTACAAGGGTTCTATAAGAGTTTCGAAGGGTTCGTAGTCGTAATTTAGCAGTAGCTGAGCAGGTAACCCTTAAGCTTTTGGGGTTTACATAATCCTACACTAACATTCTTGAGATGGTTAACCTTTTTTTGGCCAGACCCTAAACTCTAAACCCCTAAACCCTAAACCTAAACCCTAAACCTAAACCCTAAGCCTAAACCCTAAACCCTATAAACCTAAACCCGAAACCTAAACCCCTAAACCCTGAACCCTAAACCCTAACCTTGTTTAGCTTGGGCGCTCAGCCCCTGAGGAATGGAGCTTCAGACTGCAGAATGCCGTCTTGGAGGCGCAGATCCCAGGCCCAGGCGCCGATGGACTTCTCCAGCCGATACGGCTGAGAAACAAGATGTCTGGACGAGAGATGCTGGGCTATAGGGCCCTGCGGGGTTCAATAATAAGGGGGGGTTCGGATTTAGGGCACTTAGTAACTTAGTAAGCAAGGTTATAGGGTTGCTGCTGAAGGAACTTATTTTTAAGTTACCATCCTGGTCCTGGGATATATCGTAAATAATGGGGCTTCCTTGGTCTAGCAAGTTTTCTTAAGTTCCTTATAACAGCAACCCAGGATGCCTCCTGCAGATGTTCTTCTTGCCAGTCTTCCCGGCCGAAGCCAGGAAATGACGGACTTTCGGGTAGTCGGCATGAACCTGAGCAGGATCGAAGCCCAGGCAAATGCATCCCAAATGGCTTTGACCATGCCGGGATGGGCTGTCACTGCCGTTTTGGAATCGCTTTCAGCTCCCTGGATGGCAGTTTGGTCGGCGGAGCTCCGGGACGGCTCCAACTACCTGAAGCTCTCTGCACAGCTGAGCTACAGAGGGCGGAGCGCAGACGAGAAGAGCGCTGACGGGGATCCGGAGGCAGAGGCGGAGTTATGTCTGCTCTCTGGCAACCTGCCGGGCAGCTCCGTGGCGGGGAAGGTTGATGGTGTCCCCATTACTTCAGATGACTTCTTCTTTGGTCTCGAGCACCCCCAGGGCCTGAACTCCGCCAAGGCCGGAGACTATCGATGCTGCTTAAAACAGCATACTGCGAAGATAAAGGAGCACGGCCCGCACGCAGCTTTGGTTCTGGGTGTGACGGTGCCAGGCCAGGTACGGCGATCCTTCTTGCATTACTTGGAGCGAGAGCGTGCTCATCCCTCAAGGAAGATGCTTCACTACAACAGCTGGTATGATATCGGAACAGGCCAACAGTTCGATGCTAAGCAGGCAATAAACCGGCTGGATCACATCGCGAGGGAGCTGTCACGACGAGGAGTCATGCTAGACTCTTTCCTGCTGGATGATGGCTGGGACGACCCGGACAGTGGGCCGTGGAACGCCCACGAAGGCTTTCGTGACCTGAAGCAGCTGGAAGACCGCGCGGCACACTGGAAGACCTCCCTGGGCCTCTGGTTTTCGCCTTTCGGTGGCTATCATGAAGCGAGGCACGACTGCACGACTTGCAACCTCACAGAATCTCGTATTTTGATGCAGCACGCCATGTAGATCATACCTGAACCCTAAACCCTAAGTTACTAAACCCTAAACCCTAAATAGATCGCTGAGTCCCAGCCGTCCATTGCCAGGCAGCGGCGTGTCCTCGCTGCCCGGAGGGCGGGCATTGCCGTGCGGGAGGAGACGCGTGAGAGGAAGTCGGCAGTGCTTCGCCCAGGAGCTCCGCCCGCCCTGCCCGCTCCGTGTTGTAGTTATTTAACAGTTATTGGCTGCAGTATTATATATGAGTATATGAGTATTTTTGTTATTTTTTCGATGTAGTTGTGCTAGCAATAGGACGTGTAAGACGACGTGCGCTGCAGGGCTTCTGTAGGGATGTTGCGGGAAGACATTGCATCAGATTTCAAGCGGATTGATTTTGATTGCATGGACATAAGTGGGGTTATAAGTAAGGTAACAACTACCCATTGCTTTCAGAATCCCTGAGCTTCACCCCGCAGGCGGCTGCACGCAGGCATCGCCCTGCGAGGAAGGGGAGGGCAGATGCGGCAGCAATCATGAGCCTGGTTTGTATTGAGGTGCTACTTCCACTTGTAACTGTAGGAGAATGAAGTAAGAGTTAATCAAGGGCCATTCTCCCAAGCCTTCACATGCCCTAAAACGCCCTCATAAGACCCCTCTCAAGTCCTAAACCCCTAAACCCCGATTTTCGTCAGCTGGCCTCCTGAAGATCAGGATTGTCTGGGGCAGCTCGAGTGCTGGCACACCACTCTCGCCATCAGCCCGCCGGGGGTGGACCTCTCGGGCATTTCTGGCTCCGACTCTCGAAGATGGAGGGAGCTTTCGGGCGTTAGAATCAAAAAGGGTTTTAAGTTTAGGGTCCCTACAAGCCCTGCCTGGACCCCAAAAGTATCTGGAATAATCGCCCTTTGTAGGTCTTGGGCCATTATTTCACCTACTTTTTTTTGGGGGGTGGGGGTTAGGGATGCCCTAAACCAGGGATTTCTTGAAGGTTTCGGCTTATTGGAGTTGAAGCTTGGAGCAAAGATCCATTTTTAGGGTTTAGGGTTCAGGGTTTTGGGTGTTAGGTTTTGGGTTTAGGGCAGGAATGTACCTCGGTAACATGGGCCTGTATTTCACCACGAGGTGCTCCGATCGTTGCTTCCCGACAAATTCCCAAAGCCGGCCTCAAATCGAAACTGAGGGTTTAGGGGTTTAGGGTTTAGGGTTTTGTAGATTCTTTAGGGTTTAGGGTTTCAGACCCTAGACTGCCTAGAGCTCACACTAGTGGTTGTGGGTTTCATACACTTCGTGTCCCTCTTTAGAGGTGCTTATGAGACTGATCCGACTATAGCAGCCTACATAATTACCAATTCTATTTCGGGGCTCCTTATCAACTATAAGTATAGTATGATATACCCCAACACCTTATTCGATTCATTAAGGCCCCCGAAATTATGTTTTGGGGGTTCTTTTTTTGTTTTGGGGGGGGGTTCCTGAATAGAGAACGCCTGAGGACATTCGAGTCTGCTTCGATCCAGGAGCACACTCTGCCTTTTTAGGACTGGGGATCAAGGAGTACTACCTACACTTGCGCGATCAGATTTGGACATGGTGGCCAGGATGTTCAGTCGTATCCTTTTTGCCTTTTTGTTTCTGGTTCCTAGCTTTATAATATAATAACTCGTCCCCAAAATCTACGTATGTACTTTTCTTTAGTGGGTTACTGAACAGCCCAGGTTGCGTGGGGGCGCGAAACTCTTGAAGCTTGATGGTATCGGGAACCCAGCCGGTCTTGACCAAACTTTGGAAGAAGCTGGGTTCTTGTTAAGTGACTTTTTTTGTTCCATAATGGGGATCTATAGTAAATACTATAGTTTCCTTATTATGGTAACGTAAAGTAAATCCCCTAACAAGAACCCAGGAAGACTTCGATGCAGCCGTGAGCCTCATAGCGGAGCTGCGGAAGATCAGTAGCCATGTCTTCATCAATCTGTCAACAGGGACGTGGCCGTCTCCTTTCTGGCTCCTTTATTCAGACACTGTCTCTTTGTCATAGTTGGGTAACACTGTACATGTTTGTGGCTACTTATGGAATAGCAACTTACATTTTAACAGTATCCCAACCCTAAACCCTGAACCCTAAACCAACCATGAAGCTAGGTGTGGAGAAGGGGCCATGACCACTACTTCGAAGGCAAGGGGCCCGCGCGCGAACGTTGGATAACATACCGCGATGCAATGGTCTATGCAACTGGGTTCAGGGTTTAGGGCTGCTGTTAAGGAACTTTAGTTAGCTTAATTGACCACAATGGGTGTGTATATGTGTGCATATAGATATAGTACATAAGAGGGTTTCCTTGCTATACTAACTGAATTTAAGTTCCTGAGCAGCAACCCAGGCAAATGTTGTGACGCAGTCACCCTTGTTCCCTCTGAGCTCATTGATGGTTCATGGAATCGTTTTTGCGAAGGATGCCTGGGACCTGAATCAGCTCGAGGGCGCGGGACCAGGAATGTCGAACGAGCCCTTCAAGCATGAAGTTTCTTGGGACCCAATGATCCGTTTAAGAGTAAGGGTCTTTTTCCCCTGTGTTATGAATTCCTATTTTATCTGAACCCTAAACCCTTCTAGGGTGCATGTCGTCCTTAAGGTCAGGTCAGCTTTTGGATCTGGCGTGATGCTGCAAGAGCTGTATGTGACACCCAGCTTACTGAATCGCGAGAACTGGGACGATGTTGCAGAAGCAGCTAAGTGGGCCAGCGATCGAATCCAGACTCTCGCTGATGTTCAGTGGTTCGGAGGGGATCCCTCCAAGGGCGAGGTATATGGTTGGGCCGCTTGGCATGGGAGCACGCAGAAGACATCCGCAATACTGACCCTGCGCAACCCCTCCCCCCACAGGCAATCCGTCTATGTTGATCCCGTGAGAGTTTTCTCGCTTCCAGACTATGTTGTTGGGCCTCTTGTGCTGAACACGCCGTTCTCTGACCAGCGGCCAAGACAAATTCAATTGGTCCGGGGCCGTGTCGCTCTGGTGGATTTGCCACCTTTCGCTGTATTGGTCTTCGACACCAGCGGTCCCACCCCCTCGGCCTGGGCTGTGTATATTGATATCCTCGTCGATAACTCTGCAATCCTCTTCTGGACCCTCCTGGCCTTGCTTGTGGCTGGCTTCAGCTTGCGTGGGACCTCTGCATCACCACCTGCACCGGCCGTCCCTGTGGAAGAGCTCCGACGGCGGCGGCTTGCCGCACTTGAACGGCGCGCTCCGAACCAGTAATTCTTTAATGTCCAGCAAGCATTCGGTGTCTGCTCGTCAAAACCAGCTCTCTTGTGGGCTGTGTTGCTGGGTGAGCAGAACGGCCTTGCTTCAAAGTGCCATGAGTACGCAGTACCTATCGTCTAGATTAGTTGTTTTTTTTTTGCGCAAATCCTATAAGGTATCTCAGAAAAGGAACTACAATGACTATAGGTTCTTCGTTTGCAATTGAGAGCGCTTGGATGCAAGTTGAGAGCTTAGTGCAGGGGTCTCTGGTCAGCGCATTGCCTCCAACTCTCCCGGAGACTCCACACCCTTGAATTAAGGAGTATACCTCAGTCTATAATCGAAACTCTCATAAGATTATAAGTAAGGTATATTAGAATTTATGTTCCTCATTATTCTTCAGGAATATATACCTTAAAATAGGAACTCATATAAGATAGTCCTTAAGTCAGGGATATTGGAGTCTCTGGGTTCTTCAGGTGGCGCTTGTCTCCGTGTTGACGCGAGTGACACGGATGTTCAGGGTTTAGAGTTCGGGGTTTACATGGTACTGGAATTCGCTGTGTAGCTTTCAGTGCTTCGTACTCTCACGAAGCTGCGTGCTCAAGGTTTCGACCATCGTGAACCTGCTACTTTCGTCATTCTCTGACTGTCAGCCATGTGCGTTTGGCTAATTTTGTTGTCAGCTGCAGCCGCTGCTGATGATTTTGCGGCTGTCGCCGCGACGGATTTTGATGTTCCGGGGTGTGCCGTGACTGGGGCAAGCGTGCTGCAGCACCGCGCCCATACATCCTCGACAGCAAAGGTTTCCGAGGTACTCCAGTCAGGCCAGGTGCCAAACCGCTCCGAAACCTCGCTCCCGTGGTGGGCCTCAGGAACCTTGCCTCACCTTGCACCCTGGCGCCCACAAAGAGATGTCATGCTTCCCAACACGCTTGAGTTTGCTGTGCTGTAGTTGGAGGTCATGTCATACGAAGTCTAAGGCTGCTCCAGAGTGTGGACGGGCTTCGCTGCTGTCTCGTGGCACCGTCGGGCGAGGAGGAGGAGGTCTTGATGCTTCGTCCGGCAACATCGACTACATGCATGGATCCTTTACGGACTACAAGAGCTTCCAATCGAGCCGCGTCCCGCTAAACTGCCCGTGGAACCATGCTCTCCTGAATGATTTTCATGAGGGCAAAGTGTATCAGCAGTGCTGTCCTCTCAGCAGTTTGGCCTGCGCCGGATGCGAACGCTACGACCCTTCAACGGACTCCTGCCTTCAGTGTGCCGCCGGCTTCCATCCTTTCGTCCCGAGTGAACCAGCTGCATCCAACCAGACGATTTGCCAGCTGTGCACCGATGTTGCATGGGCAGATGCTGACGGCTCCAACTGCGCTGCCTTTGAGACGTCGGGGATGTGCAGCCTTGGCAGGGTTCCTAATGCCTTGAACCTCACCGTGAACAAGGGCCTGCTTGCCACGGAGGCGTGCTGTGCCTGTGCCTTGGGCACCAGCTGATCCTTAAATCTAGGGGCCTTCTCCCCCCCTGAAATCCGATGAAATCCTACCTATATATATATATATAGATAGATAGATAGATAGATAGGTAGATAGATAGATAGATATAGATATAGATATAGATATAGATATAGATATAGATATAGATATAGAGGGGTATCTGAACCCCGAACCCTTCTAAAGGGTGACATTTCCTCCCTATCATAAGGTGGGGGTGGAGCTCGTGGAGCTTCTCCCTTTGCCTACCCAGCGCTCAACGTCCCCTGTGGCAAAAGCGCGGTGGCCCTCCTGCCAGTACCGCGCTTGGATGCCGCCTACCTTACGGAGCAGTGCTTGGTGCACCAAGTGAACTTGACCATGGACGGCCGCACTGGCAAGGCGCCCGGACACAAAAAAGGATGGTTAGTTGAATTTAGGCAACTCTATTTTTTCTGACCCTAAACCCTATCTCCTATAACCCCTAAAGCCCGACGGTCGTAGGGTTTGATTTGAGTTGTTTTTGTTTGTTGCAGGTCTTCGGCGACCTGAATTCGCCAGAGCCCCAGACCATCACCTGCCAGATCACCACGAAGAAGGCCCGGCCAGGTGATGTGATCACACCGCGAGCCTCAGCGAACCTTCAGATTCGAGTGGTCCACTTCGCGTACCTTGGGGACCAAATGATCCTTAAAAGTAAGCGCCCTGTTTCCCCTGCTATGAATGCCTACGTCGTATCTGAACCCTAAACCCGTGTAGGGTATACATTCCGTCCTTAAGGTGCAGCGCCAGCGCCCTGACCTTCACCGAGCCCAATCAGAGCTTCACTCCGGCGTTTCAGGGATCCTTCGGCGAGTTCGAGCTCCGCTGCACCCCAGATTTGCCCTGGGCGCAGATTGACCACTTCGGCACCATCTCGCAGAACGGCAACTCACCTCTTCCCCGCACTGCTGGGTGCACAGCCTCCAGGCTGCTTTTAGTTTGTCCCAGCGGCCGTATAGGGTGGTAGAATGTGCAGTGTCCCACTCCATCTTTGCGATTTCTATCTATAATATACCCTCCCGTCAAATCCTCTAGACGGTATACTGCACGATGACTGTCTTTGCATGTGTTTCTCTGGTGTGTGTGTGTGTGTCACATGAACTGTCTATCGCATTCTACCGAGGTGAGTGCCAAGGGGTGCCTGGATGGTGCAGGGGGCAACTGCACCGTGGTGACACGGTCTACGGAAACCGTGCTGGTGGCTGCCAATGAGCCGACAGAGCTCTTCTTAGTCTCTGAGGCCTCCCGGAAGTGGGCCAAGGTCAATGAGTCTGGGTTCTTGTTGAGGAATTTCCTTCAAGTTACCAGAATAGAGATCCATAGCAAATAGTACCCTAACCAGGCACCTACTATACCGTGGTTTAGGGGCTCTAGTACCCCATACTAGTACCTGGAAGGTTAGGGATAGGGTTTCCTTATCACGGACTTGCGAGCCCAGGAGTTGAGTTTGGTGGTTGGCAGGGCCACGAGGAACATTCGACTCTCCTCCGTTCTCAACGCTCAAGAAGAATCCGAGATTGACCCTCCTGTGGCATACCACGTGGAGTGCGGTCAAGGCACCCGCTTCGACGCGCGGCGTGGTGTCCTGACCAAGGACCAGGGCTCGATAGTGGGGCTCTGACTTTCTACAGATTTTGCCAGCTTTTTCGAGTGCATCCGCGCAGGATGGGCTGGAGGTGCAAGGTGGAACATGTTCCACCTGACTAACTTGGGACAGCTTGCCGGCGGCGGCCTTAACCTGACGCCGTGATTCTTGAGCTGCATTGCTTTTTCAGTTTAGCTGCGGCTTTGAAAGGCGAGCCGTCGGCGGCGTTGCTGAAGCACTGCCACGCGTCGCAGTCCCGGTGCCAGATTCGCCTGGCTTGTCGTGCCTATGCCGTGCTCCCCTTCAGCAAAAAGCTTCTGCGGGCCGATTTCCGGGTGTCAGTCATGGACAACACATGCTGGACGAGGGGCCAGCTGGACAGGGCCTGTAATTCATTTTAAATATTTTAGAAGTTCACTATCCGTCACCGTAAGGGTTTTGAAGAGCGCTTCAAACAGGACTACTTCGCTCCGCTCCCTGCTCTGAAGATACTGTCGAATCAAACGTTGGATGCTAATGCCTCTAACGCGACCGTTGCGCGCTGCCGTGGCCTGTGCGGCGCGGACAAGACGTGTGCAGCTGCGGGCGTAGACCTTGCAGGCAACTGCTACAAAGCGGTGCATGCGGGGCGGCCCTCTGCCTCAAACCTCACTTCCGTTCACGTGAAGGTTACGGACTGTGACCCTTTGAAGCAGTGCTTGATGATCGCGGTTCCGGGCGAGGCATACCTTTCGGGCCAGTTCTGCCCGGTGGAGAACCACATGCAGCTGCCAGTTTACAGCAAGGACGGCGCCACGGACGCTTCCACTCTGTACCTGGGTCCTTGTTGGATACAATTTGTGTTATAATGAAACCCTAATACGCATTGAAATTGGTCGTTTTTAATATGGCCCCAACACGGTACCAGGTACCTTCACAAGTTCGACCACCGCTCGGAGGCCACTCCCCAGCAGTGCGGCGATGCGCCCCTCGGACTCGGGATTCCATGGGGCACCTCCTGAACGCTAAGCCCCGAGCCCGAAACCCTAAACCCTCTAATATAGGGGCCTTAATAGTTACCTATATTATTTGGGGGGATCCTTATTTTATTAATAATCAAAATATATAGTATAATATGCCCATACACCCTATTCTAATTATTAAGGACCCTACATGAAGCCCTCAACAGGTCCCGGGACGCCTGGGTGATTCGGCGAAAGTCTGCGGAGGACTATGTGAGCGAGGAGAGCCTGGAGCTACGGGGTCCGATCTTGTGGTGCTTTTCTGAGGATGCTTGGCTCTCGTTAGAGAATCTACCTATAGTCTCCATTTGTAGTCTTTTTTTGGTTTAACCAATTCTATATGAAGGATCCTAAAGGTAAGCCCAAAAAGGAACTACAATGGAGACTATAGGTAATTTACTAGGTGGCACCCTTTAAGATTCCCCTTGTGGTTCTTATACAGGTACCTATTCATAAAACTTTTAAGCGGCCCAAAACTACAACCAATCATTCATGGTAGTATAAGAACTGTTGTTGTTAAAACTTAAACCACCACAGTAGATTCTATCTTGTATGGTAGCTCGACAAAGTTAAGTTCCTAAATAAGAACCCAGGATGTAGTGGAAAAGGCTTTCGATGAAGACGGCTATGTTGCTGGCAGCTACTCGTCACGCGACGAGTCGCGGCCACAGAACACTTCGAAGGCGCCTTAAGGACAAAATCTACCCTAAGGAAAAAGGCCCTTACTTTTACTTTCATCTGGTCCCCAAGGTGGTGGAGGTCCAACCCTGGGTCTTCGAGTGCAAATCTCCATTGCAAGACCGAGAGGAGTTCCGTGCCGCCAAGGGTTTGCCGGAGCAGTTCCTTGGGGACCAAATGATCCTTTCTGCTGTACTATAAAATTCCTAGGTGGTATCTGAACCCTACACCCCTTTAGGGTACATTTCGGCCGTAAGGTTTCCCAACCCCGACGACGCCAAGCGCATCTTCCACTTCGACGACTTAACCACCGAGTTGACGAACGACTACTCTCTGGGCTTTTGCGAGTGCTTTGCTGGGAACTATGGGGACGCATGGCCTGTTTCCAGCCAGGCCTTCGAGTCTATGCCTCCGGGTTCTGAGAACGCCTTTGTGCCCCCACCCCAGCGGCTCGTGCATGGAGCCGTGACTTGCGAGATCACTGCGCTGCACAGCTCCCACAAGGACCGGGCTGAGACGGACAAGAGCAACAATCACGTTCATGACAAGGGTAATGAAAAAAATAAACAATACACAATGCCAAAAATAGAATTAATGGCAAAACTAAAAATACGACGGTTAAAGAAGCATTTTAACAACAACAACACTACTAATATGTTTCGTGTCAACAGCGAACCTTTAAACCCGACACCCTAAACTGCTAAACCGTAACCCAAGGGGTCCTATGTACTGTTATGGGGGATACTTCCCTAAATCATAATAGTAATTCCTATAATATAGAAATCCTACATTCTAATAACTAATATATATATATATATACACATACATATATATATATGTACATAGGACCCTTTGGGTAATCCCGGACCAGGACGTGGGACTGCAGGATTGCGAGGTACTGGCCAAGCTGCTCGGGCTGCGAAAGGGGTGTTGTCTATAGGTTTAGAGAGGGTTTAGGGATTTAGGCTTTATGCTCTAGCGGTGTAGGGTTTAGGGGTTTAGGGTTTATAGGGTTTAAGGGATTTAGGGTTTAGGCTTTACCCATAGGCTCCAAAGTAGTTCCGTTTTTTTGGGGGATACCTTATAGGATCCTAAACATGAGCCACAAAAAAGAACTACTATGGAGCCTGTGGGCAGCTTTAGGATTTAGGGTTTCTCCTGTAGTCTCCCAGGTAGTTCTTGAAGTTCCCTGTTTTGGGTTACCCTTTTCGGATCCTAGCCTATAACGTTGGTTTACCCCGCCCCCCATCTGCAGGAAGGCGCATTTGGAGTACTTCTGGGTCGGAGAGTATGCAGGCGTCTCTCTCTGCCGCCTCTACCTGACCTGCAACTCCTTGCAGGTGGAAGTCGGTTCCGAGGGCCAGCTGTTCGGGCTAAGCTTCCAGGAGGCCTGTGTCATCGCCAATCCTGAGGAGCCCTTAAGAGCGACATCTACCCGAAAAAAAGGCAATTTTCAGGGCTCAGATAGCCCTATAGGAATTCATAGTACGGGGGTAAAAGGCCCGTACTTTCGAGGACAAATTTGGTCCCCCAGGAGTGCTGGGAGGAGAAACGCAGGCTCTTCTTGACCGGCGTTCAGACCTCATTGACAGAAGTGGTGTGCCTCTATGAGGAGCAGCTGAAGCAGTGCCACCGACTGAAGCGCTTGGGGGTTCCTGGCGTGCAGAGCTGTGACACTGGGCTCCTGCAGTACATAATATCTTGTCCTTTGAAATGTAACTTTAAGACATAACCTCCCAGGTACCTACTATATAGGGCCCTAGGGGCTCTAGTACCCTATATAGTAGGTACCTGGGGAGTTCGGGATAAGTTTTCAAAACAAAGATCCCAGGACACGTGTCGCTTTGCTCCCAGCAGCTACCGCTCCGAGCGTCAGCCGTTGAGCCGAGGCTTCCCTGCCGGCACCGCCCTAAGGGCCTCTTGCCATCCCGACCTCTACCACAGCTTCCATCATGAGGTGGATGGTTCTCTAAACCGGGGTCCGTCTCTAGATCCAAAATGGTACAGCACCCTTATGAAAAGGACCCCTAAAAGGAACCCCATTGCAGAGAACTTCCCAGGTGCAGATCAGCGGGATGGGCTTGAGTTGTGTGAACGGCTACTGGATCACGGAGTTCGGTGGCATGTCCATGGTGGACCCTTGAAGACCGAATGACCCTTAAAAGTAAGGGCCTTTTTTTCCCCCTCTACCATGAATTCCCACATGGTATCTGATCCCTAAACCCTAAACCCGTTTAGAAAAACCCTACGCCCTAGACCCAAAAACCGTCCTAAACCCTAAACCCTACCCATAGGCTCCTAAATAGTTCCTTTTTGTGGTTCATATTTAGAATCCTATAAGGAAATCCCAAAAAGGAACTACTAAGGAGCCTATGGGTACACCCTAAACCGAGGACCTGAACTGCCAGATCGGCGTGCAGATCACGTCCCGGAAGCCCTCGAGTTACCTGGACTACTCCCGAGTGCAGCGCGGGGAGGAGTCTAGGGCTTTTAGGGTTTTGAGTTTAGGGTTTAGGGTATTCGGTTTAGGGTTTTGAGTTTAGGGTTTAGGGTATTCGGTTTAGGGTTTAGGGTTTATAGGGGGGATCTAGGCCTGTAGGGTGTTTTCTCTACTTTTCCCATATTGGGCATACTTTATCTACGACCAGTTTTCAGAGGCTTTAGCGAAGAATGGTTCTTCGAATCTTCCTTACACTTTATCTCTACCCTTCCTTTTGAGGATCCATTTTTGTAAGACTTGAAAGGCCCCGTCGCCCACAGCCGCCCAGAGCCCAGGAATGGTTCGAGGCCCACTACGGAAAGACTCTGCGCTCCTTGGGGAGCGAAATGATCCTTAAAAGCAAGGGCCGCTTCCCCCTATAGAATGACTGCCTATATGGTATCCGAACCTTAAACGGCCCTAAATCCTTTTAAACCCTAAACCCCAAACCCGAAACCCAAAACCCCAATCCCTAAACCCTTTTAGGGTACATGTCGTCCTGAAGGCTCTTGGGACGACAAATGCTTGGCCCCGGATCATTGGGCCGGTGAAGCCATGGAAGCGACTGGGGCTCTTCTTAAGGAGCTTACCCATAGGCTCCTTAGTAGCTCCTTTTTGGGATTACCTTATGGATTCTCAATATGAACCACAAAAAGGGAGCCTATGGGTAGGTTACCATAATAATGGATAACAATAGTAGCAAAGACACCATGTAGTATGTCGTATGGATCCCATATTATGGTAACTTATAGCTTCAACTCCTTAAGAAGAGCGCAGGCGAACGAGATGCCCCTCTTTGTGTCCTTTGCAGCCTTAGCCTGGGGCAAGAACGTGGGTCATGCGCAGCTCAAGGTGGGCTCCACAGTCTCCTTCTGGAACCAGCAGTCCACGCGCTTCTTGAGTGGCAGCCTTGGCGGCTCCGTGTCCGGCTCGAGCTCCCGACAGCAGCTGGATTGGGCCGGTTTGGAGGATGAGATCTCCTTCCTGGTGGTGGCAGCTGGTGAGGGGAAGGTAGGCCTCTACAACCAGCCCAGCCGGCGCTTCCTGCAAATCATCGGCCAGCAGCTGAAGCTCTCGGAGCACGTGAACTGGGAGCATTTGGCCCAAATGGACGACAGTGTGGTTTTCAAGGCCGTGGGCAGCCACTTGGACTTGCGTGCCTCCGACGGTTGTGTGTGACTTTAAAGGCAGCTGCCTCCAACACTACCCCCTTTTCCAGGAAGACCACTGAGGACCTTGAGGCCAAGAAACTGCGAGTGAACGACTTAACAGACTGTTCTGGGGTATGTGCATGCTACTCGATTCGAGGGCTGTTGTGTCGCACCTACTCCTGTCCAGGCGAGTGTTGTTTTCGCTCGAGACTCCGATAGTTCGCGTTTGCAAGCGCTCTCCCTCTCTACCCTCTTTCCCATTCCTCCTTTCCTCTCCCGCTCTGTCTGCATTTCTGTTATTTCCATGTCCCGTTTGCGCACCTCCAAGCTGGCCATAAAGAAGGAGTGTCCTATCAATCCCCTCTACGGTTCATCAAAGTGAGGTCCTGAGACCCTCAACCCTAAACCCCTAAACCCTGCACCCCTAAACCCTAAACCCCTAAACCCTAAGCCAACCCTAAACCCTAAACCCCTAAACCCTGAACCAACCCTAAACCCTAAACCCTAAACCCCTAAACCCTAAACCCTAAACCGCTTTTTCAGGTGATGGCGGGCATCTCGGCCTCTGGAACCTGGGGAGCCGACGCTTCGTGACCTTGAACGGTGCCACAGCTCGTGCCGAGAACTGCTCAGACTCAGGCAGAAATCTGGCGAAAAAAGGTTTATAGGTTTTAAAATTTAGGGTTTGGGGGTCTTGGGTTTAGGGCTTAAGGGATAGGTAGGGTTTACATAGGGGACTCAAGACAGCAGAGACCAGTCGAAATCAGGGTTTCAGGTCAGTCTGCGATTTTTGGACCCCCTGCTTTTATCGAGGCGCCTCCTGCAGCAGCAGCTTGGGTGGGCAGATGACAGCGGCACAGACCTTCGTGGCGCAGACGCTCGCACACGAGTTTACCTTCCACATTGGTGCCTTGGGGGCCAAATGATCCTTGAAAGTAGTGGCGATATTCCCTCATGCTATGAACTTCCTATATGGTATCTGAACCCTAAACCCATTTAGGGTACATGTCGTCCTCAAGGTGGATACGCTTGTGCCAACGTCTACTTCGACATGACGGACGCCAGCTGCCAGCAGCTCTGCTCCTCGGCAGCATTAGGCTGTAATCCTTGCCAAATTACATGCGTGTGTGTGTTTGTGTGTGTGTGTGTGTTTGTGTGTGTGTGTGTGTTTGTGTGTGTGTGTGTGTTTTTGTGCGTGTGTGGGTGGGCACAAGCCCTGTTGGTCCACGGGTTCAATGAAATTGCTCTGTGATTGATCTTGTAGACGTTTGCAGGGGG
>CAJNJA010008838.1:0-15192 GCA_905231915.1 Symbiodinium necroappetens | reverse complement strand
TCGACCGATCCGTCGACCGATCCGTCAGCAGATTCGTCGGCCACGCGCACCTGCATGAACGTTCCCTCTTCGCCGAGATTGCCAGGCTGTTGGCATGTCTGGCCATCCTCACAGGTCTGCGCCCGCGCTGCAGACAAAAGGACCTGAATACAAGAGTTGAGGAAGGAGCAAGGGTTCAGACAATACATGAGGACTTTAAACATGTCGCGTTGGTGACCCTCGAAAATGTCGTGCCCAATCACCTATGGGAGACAAGGGAAACAGCATCTACTAAGTAGAAGACAGACACCAGTGAAACAAGAGCTAGATTGAACAGTTAACTTCGGGTTTACACGGTTTCATTATTCGAAACCAGAAACATCCAAACTGATAGCGCGCCGGGGACAACATCTGGCCAATGCTTTCTGGTGCGTGTGCAACTTTGGCGTGTACTGCAGGGGTGTAATAGTTAGAATACGGCTTCATTGGTCTACTCAGATTACATAGTTGTCCGGGGACTGTAGGGGATGCTATTACGAATTAGTCCGAGCTCCATATTATCATGTTTCGCGCTCTTTTTCCGGGACAAGCAGGCAGGAAAGAAACCTGAGATGACACAGCAGTTTTGGAACACAAGATCCCCATTTTAACTGCGCTATCGGGTCAACCCCTGAACAGAAACCCTCATCGATGACCACTACGCTGAGCGTTCAGTTTTTTCGTCAAACTCGGGTTTCAGATTCGAAATTTCGAGGAATGTCGTAGAGTCCTCTTCTCATTGGCTTCGTTCCGTCATAGCCACAGGCTAGGGTTTGTGTCACTGGACGCAGTGGCTCAGTCACCGTACAGCCTCTTGTGTCTGTAGTGGTGAGTGCAAAACGGATGCATGCCGGCAAGCACAATAAACAGGCAACGTACCCACAAGTAACCATACCCAGACAGGCGCAGAATTCCAACTCTAACTTCAACATTATCATCATCATAGAAGTGCCTTCACTGCATGAATATAGACCCCTGAATTAACCAACCCCCCCCATCCCGAGAGGTTTACACTATCCCTGAATCCACAGAGCCCTTGTCTTCGAGGGCATGTCGTTCTGCATTGCGCGTGAGAATGCTGCAGTGGCTTTAGTAATTTAGAACCGGGTTTTGGGATCGTAGTCAGGCACTCTCGGGGGTAACAACTAACTATTCAGACCTCTATGCTGCTGCTGCTGCTACTACTACTACTACGACGACGACGACGACGACTACTACTACTACTACTACTACTGGACCACGCTTAGGCAGGTTAGCAGATCCCAAACCCTGAAGCCCACATGAAGCCGCATGGAACCCTTCAAGAAACCCTCTAAACACCCCACAGGCCGTCAAGCTTCGATTGCTAACAGTCGGCACGACATGGCTGGAACAATTCTACCCCGGGGCCTTGGGCTTGAGTGGCACAAATGCCTCGCATTGTCGCAAGTGCTGCCGTGACATGGAACCTTGCAAGAGACTTTGCCGGAATTCTCCACTTTAGTCTCACCGTGTGGGCATTTTCATACACCCGCCTGTCGCCACAGAAAGGCTGATATAGCTCACACTGGCTGAAAGAGTCCAGGACAAGAACTTCGATGAGCCATGCAGCCATCATTGGGCTGCACAGGTCACCCTGGACCCTTGCGTGGCCAAGCCTGCATGAGGCGTCCGAAGACTGGAACACGGAAGCCTGCGGTGCCGCTGAAGGCCCAGCTGGAACGACTCCGACGGCCGGGATGATTTCACACCCGACCGTCTGAGGAATGTCACCATACACTGCCCCCTGCAAAATTTGTCGCCGTAGGCTCAAACTTGGAAGTACGGTTGATGATATAAATCCTGCATTACCCATAACTAGGAATATATCATGATTCCCATAATTTAGGGCCCTTACGGTAGTGCAGGATTTATATCATCCACAGTATAGTTTCGTCTCCTAGCTACGTGTGGCTTCAGGCACGAGGCACAAGAAGTGTTGGAGCACACAGCGGCAAGCGCTCCAAACGCGAATCACCGCACGAACGATACTGCATACGGCGAAGATCTATGAGGGCCTCTGAAGCACTTACTGATAGGGTTCAGGGTTTAGGGTTTTACTGCATGCATCGCAATCGCGGCTGAATTCCTCCGCCAAATGCTAGACTCAGGCGCTCTTGTCACTGCTGCTTGCACCTTATCGGGGCTTCTTCGCCAGCACATCAAGGCCCCAACAAATCACGGAAGACACTCCTGGAGTGTAACTGTAAGGCCCCTACGAGCCGCTGCAACAACCTTAGTTCCACTGCTGAAATGACAAAAGTCTGAAAGGTTCCCCAAATCAGACATGGAAAAAGCAAACAACATACTTCTAGAAACCCGATGGCCAGTAACTTTTGAAAGAAACCATGCTTATTCTGCTCGAAAAAACTGGAGAAAGCAAACAAAAACGTATACTACTCCAGGACCTGGCAACCGTGTCCAAGACTGCCCTAACGCCGACCGCGTTGCCCTTACTTTTCGAGGTTAAGTTGACAAGAGAAACTACGGGTGTTTGCCTTTAGGACTATGCCTAAACCCTAAATCCATAAGCCCGAAACTCTGGGGGAACGTACGGCCCAAGCAGGCTACAAGTCAAAACCCCAAAATCCTATACCCCTAAACCCTAAACCCCTAAACTTTAGCCCTACGCCCTAAACCATCATTCAACCACCAGGTGTCGCCAACCTCCTCCAGGTTCAAAGATTCGCTCAAGCATGGCATACCTGCAACTGCTTAGGGTTTAGGGCTTCTGGTGAAGGGCGTAGGGCCTAGGGTTTAGGGATCGGGCTTGGATTTGGTTGTGGGCTTTGGGGTTCGGGCGTTAAGGTTTGGAGTTTGAGGCTTTTTCTGGGTTGGGGATGAGGGGTCGGTGTTTACAGGGTTACAAAAGAGGGCTCTTGCGGGCTGTTATAAGGGCTTAGCAGCAGGTTGACACATGGGTCGTTCTCTAAACATTTCGGCCCCATTGGGGTGCTTGGTGGTCTCGGTAATCTGAAATCTAACTTACGCGGCTACCAAGATGAACTCACACTCCACTGAGCCCGCCACAAGTCGCGTGAGCAATTTGCTCTGCAACCCAGTACTTGGTGACGTCCTGGTAGTTCTTGGCGACCCACGCTGTGCCACACGGGTGCTGAGCCACCAGGGAGACGTCGCAGGCGGGCTTGGGGGGAATTGTGGGCACTGTCAAAGCCAGGGGGGACGTGTCGACCAGCTTGTAATCACAGGCCTCGATTGCGGCCATTGTGAGGTTGTCCGACTGCAACACGCGGATGTAGCATTGCACTTGCCTGGCAGCGATGAAGGCCACGTGGCGGCTTGAGTTGGACTTGAGGATAAGAGCCTTGGTCGCCTGAAACACACTCACAGCACTGGAATAGCAATTATCCAGCGCAGAGCATTGATCGACAAGCTCGGTGCGGTACGTGCAGAAGGCTGACTCATACGTCAGCTGTGTCCTGTCGCACGCCTGATACTTGGCAATAACAGCCGTCTCCGCAGCCTCATGCGCAGTCTTGAGGCTTTGGGCCTGTTTGTGGAAAGCCCCCGCCCAAGAATCAACAGAGCTGGCGCAAGCAATGGCGTTGTCGAAGTACAACGGCACTGAGAAGTCCTGCTGCGCTGGGCATGTCCCCGGCTCAAAATTCTGGGCGCAGTCGGGCATGTTGGGATTGGCCATGTAATTGTAGTAGTTCGTCTGGGCGGTGTGGTTTAGGTCTCGCAAGGGAACGGAGTCGTTTCGGCACACATCATGCTCGACGCCGAGCAGCAACACAGCAGGGCTCATTTCCGTCACGCTCACATTGCTGGCATTGAGATTCCGCCCACACTTGAGGATATTATCAGTCATGATGTCGAACTCTTTGTGGTCCTTGTCCAGGGACACCAAGGTGTCGTTGATGATCTCTTCCATCTCTGCGATGATCCTCTCAAAGGCATCGTGCATGTTGGACTGGCTCACATTGAAGACGGTGTAGTCGGGATCTGCCGCCAGTTGAATGGCGAGGTTGCGGACCTCATCCTTAGCAAGCTCCACGTTATTCTGGTGTCTGCCACCGAGAGCCGTCACCTTGCCTAGGACGCGCTCCACGTAGTTTTGCATGGATGTGTTCGTCTGCGATCCATCACTGTTTTCCATGTCTGTGTCCATCTGCGAATCGTCGTTGATCCGCGCCTGAAGGAACGATCCTTCTTCGCCGAGACTGCTAGGTCGTTGGCATGTCTGGTCGTCCTCGCAGGTCTGCGCTCGTGCTGCGGCCAAGAGGACCTGGAAGCAAGAGTTGAGGAATGAGCAAGGATTCAGGCTAGAGACAGCATTGTATTCAACCCTACGGTATCCGCAAGGTGCTAAATCAATAGATGTGCCATGCCCACGGCACTGGGCGCTTTAGTGCTTTTTGGTTATTGATGCGCTTATTCTTGTTGCTGCAGTTTTGCAAAGGCTGTTGGGTTTATGCTTCAGGGTCATGATTACTGACTTTTCTTTCTCGCACATCCGAGAGCAAGTTAAATACATAGGAATAACCAACGGCCCACACAGAAGCTATGTGAAGCACAGAGCTATCTCGATGTCGTAGATACACCAGCTAGACCTATGTTGACCTAAACCTGGCCCTTCAAGCTCCTCAAAATCCTCCAACAGCCGATAAGAGGAACACATCATCTTCAAAGTGGCCTAGCTAGCGAAAGTCTTTGGCCATTCCAAGCAAAGCTCGCAGTGAAAGGGCTAGAAGTACGAGGTTCCCTCTGCCGAAAAGCCCTGCATCTTCAATGGAGCAAAGGCTACTTGACTCCTCTAGGCTGCGGGTTTAGGGTTTAGGCTCTAGGGCTTTTTGGGTTGAACTTAAAGCTGGGATCTTGAATATGGGGCGCACAGATTGAAATTAGAGTCGCCTTGTGTGCAACCCAAGGAAGTACCTTCTCAGCTGCTGATTGTGGGGCCTTCCGAGTTTCGGTATATGTTGTAGGCAAGTTACCAAGAGGAATCCTGAGAAATAGTGTGGCTGACTATTTACAAGACTACAAGCTAAGAATAATAGCTTATGAGTTACCATGAAGCTTGAAACACTGCTGAGGCATCTCAACTTGCAGACAGGTCTCAGCAGAGAATAGGGACGAAACAACTTCAACATAGGTTGAAGGTCTTCAATGAGGGTTTAGGGTTTTACAGACATGGGAAAGAGGCGGCCTTTTCACCCCACTTTTGCCGGCAAGCTACGATTGCTAAAAGTCGGCACACCATGGATGGGACGATTGCGGAGCTTCTACCCAGGGCGTTGGGCTGGCCTAGCAAAATGCCTCGCATTGCGGTGCATGTGGCCCTGGCACAGGAGACATGCGAACACAGCAGCAGGCATGCCCAGAGACTCCAATATCCCTTAATTAAGGAATATACCTTAAAATTATAATAGGAACCCTGATAAGATTTAACATATATTCCTTAACTAAAGGATATAGGAGTCTCTGGGTGCAGGCTCTGGGCAACTTTCTGCACTCGCTTCCCATCTTCAGACATGCTCTAAGGGGCTGCTACAGGATTTTGATAGGGAGTATAGGGTTCTACAATGGGCCTTGAAGCGAGTTTCCCCAGTCACCCCCTTAGTAATGACGACTTTCTTGGACAATATGACACCCTCTGATAGAAACCCCAGATAATCAAGGTATAAAATGGCTTTGTCGGGGGGACCTGGAAACAATCTAAGGTGTACCTGTGGCCCAAAAGACCTACCTATTGAAGGAACCGGTTGTATACATGATATGTGTATAAATAAATAAATAAAAAAATATATATATATATCTATCGGTTCCATAATTAAGGAACCCTGGAAAGGTAGATCTTTTTCGGATACAAGTACACCATGAGCGGCAGAGAGAGGAGGCTGCCACATGAAGAGTCACGGGCACGAAATGGCAAGCCAACTCTCCGGTGCGTGGACGTGGCTATGAAAGACGGGTTTAGGGTTTAGGGGTTTAGGGTTTAGGGTTTCGGTCTAGGGTTTAGGGGTTTAGGGTTTAGGTCTCACCACCATTACGATGTTGTTGCCCTTGCTGAAAATACTGCTATGATTGATGCCGATGACTGGTAGTAATTTGTGCCCCTGTTCCACATCCAGGCCCGTGAAACTTGGCCCTCTCAGTCATCATCAGGCAACGCGTTGGCCTTGTCAAGGCGCAGCTCGGCTTTCAAAGTGAAGCTTGTATGCTGCAGGGGCCTTAATTATTAGCATTGGGTTTTGGGGCCCATTATGCTATAATTATAGTGAGGAACCCCCAAAAATAGTATAGGCAATTATCAAGGCCCCTATAGTGTTATGCCTTGGAGCTATTCTATAGGAAAAGAAGGAGGGCAACCCTCAACGCCGGCATTTTCAACGATCGGTCGTGATCTGCCTATTCTGCACCCAAAAACCCTAAGCCCCTAAGCTCCTAAACCCCCATCACCCCGAACCCTGAAACCCGAAGCCCCTAAACTCCTAAGCCCCTAGACCCTTGAAATCCTAATCCTTAAAATCCCTGAAACCCCAATCCCTAAAACCCTGCACCCTAAACCCTAAACCGAAGACCAAAGGCGTGGGGCGCCTCAGTACCCTAAGCTTGGAGGCCTCCTAAGCCTGGGAAACCTGCAATCGTCGGGCGCTGAGAGGCCTAGGCCTAGGCGCTCTTTTTTAAAGCGCCTTGCCTACTGGTTTAGGATTTAGGGTTTAGGGTTTTGGGGCTTGGGGTTCAGGGGTTTAGGGGTCAGGGTTGAAGCCTTTTTTAAAGCGCCGTTGCCTACTCTTCCGGCCCGTGGCCGGAAGAGTTGGGCGAGGCTCTTTGAGCTTTTAGAGGCTGGATCCGAAAATCCCTGGATCCGAAAAATCCCAAAGCAGGAGACACCCTAAAGCTCGTAATTGGACCCTACACCCCGAAACTCCCGAACCTAGAGTCTGATCCTCTAAGCTGCGCTATCTATTTCACAAAAACCCTAACTCTCAAACCACCGGAAAAGCCAAGCCACTCAAAACCCGAATAAAACACTACAAAACCTCAATGCACATTTACCACTACACTCTTTCGTATTCTCATACGCTTTAGCAGACTCCAATATTATTATTATTATTGTTATTAGTATTATTATTATTATTTGTAGTAATATACTATAATAGACCCCGAAACCCTATACTCTACTGGCTTTGCCAGACCCCACCTCCACACTCCAGGGCAAGGCTTTCTCCATCGCTTCGAAGGCTGCGATGCTCTTGCAAGTATACAGTCTATACGGTTTAGGGTTTTAGGGTTAGGGTTTAGGGTTATGATCTGTGCTGCATGATGTGTAGTATACACTGTATAATATGTAGTACATATAACAATCAGCCACATGTATGACACCATGTATAATGAATCATTAGTACTGGCGTGGAGGGCCAGACGAAGTAGAACAGGCTTTGGGTATATATTAAGCTACAACTTTAGCAAGGAGCCCTGAGGATAGCCAGGAGCCCTAAGGATAGTAAGGAGCCCGAAGGATAAGAAGGAGCCGTAAGGATAGCAGCTCAGTTGTGAGTGGTTGTCAGTCAGCAATGAGTAGTTCGTCGTCCACATACTTGTAGGCACAGTCATCCAATAAATACGTCTATAAGTACAGACAGGCAGATATGTCTCAATGGTACCTATTAACGTAGTACATAGATCATAGACCTGATCACGCTTCTATTAAAGGCCGCTGAACAAGATCCAAGAGCCACAACACTAAGGGCTTGTGAAGCAAAGCTCTTACATGGGGGTTTCCGAAATTAGGGGTACCTTTTTTGGGGGTCATTATAATAAGGATCCTACTATTTAGGGTACTATATCAGGGTCCCCTATTTTCACTCCCACATGCGTGAGGACCTTACAACGAGCAAATTCTAGGAGCGACAAGCATCGAGTACAGGGATCTGCTATCGCAGGGACGGATGTTCCCAGAGAGCCCAATACCCCCTTAATTCAGGAATATACCCTTAAATCATCATAATGGGGCCCTTATCATTTAAGGCATATTCCTTAATTAAGAGGTATTGGGCTCTCTGGGTTCGCCTGAGGCCAGTGTTTCGACTGACTTCGAACCGCTTTCAGGTTGAGAGCCCAAAACCTGTGCCCACAGAAAGCACATAGTCAGTGGGATCTCAGAACTACGAGTTTTTGAACCCCCTCTTTTTGGAAGTGCCCTTATAGCCCTCAGGTTTTCATACAGGATCCTTGTGTTAAAGACGCTTGCTTGCTCCAAGAGCCCGCATCTAGCAGCTCTCTCACATCTTGGCTGAAAGGCTTTACGGGGGTCAGTGCTACAAGACGCAGCCCTACATCCAAATGTGGGTTTCCGAAAATAGGGGACCCTAATATAGTACCCTAAATAGTAGGATCCTTAGGTACCTTATTTTCGGGAAGTCCCAAATCTCACGCCGTCAAACCCAGAGACTCCGGACCTACAGAGTCTAACTCCCAAGCGCAAAACAATCTCAACCTCCAAAAGGGCGGGGAGCCCTATTAGGGTTTAGGGTTTAGGAACGGATTTAGGGTTTAGGGGTTGAGCGTTTAGGGTTTCGGGTTTTCCTCAGCCACAAACCCCTCAAGTCCTAAACTCTAAACTCCCTCAAGGCCCATAAAGCCATAACCCCCGCGCCCCTCCAAGCCCAAGAGATCCTCTAAGACCCCAAAACCCTCTAAGACCCCAATTAAAGCGTTCTAAGCCCCAAATCCGTGTTAGTTTCATGAGGTCAGAGTGAGCTTCTCCGCAGTGGGGTTAGGGCTTTGGAGACTCTGGGGCTTTGCATGGTTTCTGGGTTTCAGGTTTAGGGTTGTAGGGGTTTAGGGTTTAGGGGTTTAGGGCTTAGGGCTTTAGGGTTCAGGGTTTAGGGTCTAAAGCAGTTCAGGGTTTGGGTCGTACACAATTATCGGCCTTTTTGCTTTGGCGCACAGCCGTATAGCGGAGTCACCCCATCATTCCAGCATACATCTGCATCATCGCCGCCTCTGCTCGGATAAAGGTTGTGTAGACATAGCTCTCAATTTTCAAAACCCTAAACCCTGAACCCTTAAACCCTTAAAGCCTCAAATAGCTCTGCTTTTTCTCTAAGGAGTTCCGGGCTTTCAGGGGGATTTCCCAATATAGGCTTGGAAGATCCAAGGGCCTAGGTGAGAGCTACGTAACATAGTGGGTAGCTCTCCAAAATAAGCTCCCCTCTTAGGGTCCTGTTTATAAGTGTTCCTATAGGGCTTCTATAATAATGGTGCTATAAAAGCTCTTTATGGGTAGCTCTCGAAATTAAGGTCCCTTGCAGGGCCATCTTTATAAGCGTGCCGTACTACTCTATTGGGGACCTAGAAAGGGACCCTACTTTAGAGCACTACCCTTGTGGGGCCCGAAGAAGAGCACTCTGGATTTGGGGGTGCTTTGGGCCAAAAATCATTTGGGAAACCTGGCCAAACAAGTATCACAAATTATTCAAAGCCCTCTTGTACGCTTGCTTGCACTTTGTTTTGCCAGGAGGGAAGCAGTTGCAAAAAAACAGCAACAGACAAGCCTCGTCTTCAAAGCTACAAACGAAGAGCAGGCACAGAACGCCAAGTTTGGCTCCCACCCTACTATAGGGGCCTTAATGATTAGAGCAGGGTTTCGGGGTCTTTCTTACTATAATGAGAACAAGAAACCCCCAGAATGGTATTGGTCATTCTTCAGGCCCCTATATTACTTGTTGGCTCTGCGGACTGGGTGCAAAGTTCATGGTCTTCTGGGGCCTGTTAAGGGATGGAGGGGATACTAAGCGGTTGGCTATGTCGACACATCCTCCCAGCCCCTGCAATACCCGCATAAAGCTCCATAAAACCGATGTACGGACAAATCCGGTGAAGCCCTACAGAACTCACACCTCAACCCTCCAAAGCCCCCATTCGTAAAGTGTTTACAGGCCCTAAGCCGCCGCCTGCTGCTGCTGCGCTTGCATCTGTTGAAGGAGCTGCATCTGCTGAGCCATTTGGGCCTGCAGTTATGCGCGGGCATGCAATTCCTTCGAGGCTTCCTGCAGGGGTGCGGTTGTATTGGGGACCCCGCACAGAGACATCTCTGTGTTTGTATAATGGGTTTAAAGGGTCTGTAGTTTGGGTCATTTTGGGTTGTAGTGAAGCGTGACGAGACAGGTTCCCCAGTAACCAAGGCACTCCAGTGTTTTGATAAGGTTTATGGATCAGGGTCTAGGGTTCGGGGTTGAGGGTTAAGGGGTTACCGTCCAGGTTCCACAGCAAATCCTTCACGATAGCGCGGCTCTTTCTTTTGGAGGAGACCCTCCACCAAAAAAATAATCCATCAGGGTGGTACTGCCCCTAGCGTCAATGCATGCCGCTGGGGCTCCAAACAAGCCCTTCTGTCTACTGTCGGGGCCTTAATAATTATCATAGGGCTTCGGGGTCCATTGTATTATCATTACATAATTAGAATAGGGCTTTGGAGTCCAGTATACAATCATTCCTTAATTGGAAGGAGCCACCAAAAATAGTGGAGGTAATTTTATTTGGGCCACTACATTAGGCCATTAGGCTTAGGGCCCATAGAGCTGCCCCAAGAAAACTCCCCACTTCAAACCTGGAGCCCTTAAAGGCCCTAAACCCGCTTTTTTTAGGGTTTAGGGTTTAGGGTTTCTGGAACCCTAAACGCTTTTTTTGTAACGTGCAGACTAGCAACGTCTGAGCACAGAAACCTAGCGTGTTGTTGTAAACATCTAAACGCGGGAATGCTTGAATCATCGGTGAAAGCTAAACAAGACATTGTGTACACCTTAAACAATTACCACTGCCACTGTGGAAACTGCTATTGCGGCTGAAGGGAACCTGAGACGCTAAACCCTGAAACCTGGAACATGATTGGGGCAAGCTCGCTTGCGGATTCTTCGGGCCAGGGGTTTGGGGTTCAGGCCTTCTGCTGAAGATCGTGACACTGATAATCAGGGTTGAGGTTTAAGGGTTTAGGGTGATTTCTTATTACGACCCCTGCAAATTCAGGAACACTCCTTAGATCTACGGGGTGGGTTGCGCTCTCCGGAATTGTAGGCAAGTCAAGGGGGCCTGAATCTATTTCGGTCGGGTGGGTCCCGGGTTTTTTCGGTCGGGTTGCGGTCCCGGTTTTTTCTTGCGCCTCCTATGCGAGATCCATTCCTGCGAAATACTTCCCCCGCACGGTTCCCGCCCACAGGTCTCCTGTCCCGCTGTGTGCTCGAATCGCACCACAGGCCCCCGTCTGCAGTTCCCCCAGGTCCCCGTCTGCAGGTCCCCTGTCCCGCTGTGTGCTCCACCACAAGCCCCCCGTCTGCAGGTCCTGCAGGTTTCCGTCCTAGGTCCCCTGTGTCGCTGTGCGCTCTCAGGCCCCCGTCTGCAGGTCTCCTGGCCCGCTCTGTGCTACTCTTTGTAGGTCCCCATCCCTGCGCCTCCTCTGCAAGATCCATTCCCGCGAAATACTTCCCCCGCACGCCGCAGGTCCCCACACGCCCCCTCATTTGGCGATTCCAGTATCACATATCTTCAACACGCCCCCTGATTTGGCGCTTCCGAGTCATGTATCTTCAACGCCCCCTCATTTGGCGATTCCGGTATCATATATCTCAAGCACGCCCTCTCATTTGGCGATTGCGATTCATCATATATCATATATCTTCAACGCTCCCTCATGTGGCGATTCCGGTATTGCATATCTTCAACACTCACATATCTCACATATCTTCAACACGCCCCCTCATTTGGCCATTCCGGTATCATGGGACAGGGGACCTCTGGCCTGCAGACAGGGAGGGACCTGTGGTGCGATTAGAGCACACAGCGGGACAGGGGACCTGGACGGAAACTTGGGAAACGCTGCGGTGCGCTTAGAGCACACGGCGGGACAGGGGACCTGCAGACGGAGCTGTGGTGCGATTAGAGCACGCAGCGGGACAGGGGACCTGTGGACGAAAATTTGGGGGACCTGCACACGGTTGTGGTGGAGCGCACAGCGGGACAGGGAAGCTGTGGGGACCTCCGTGGTGCGATTAGAGCACGCAGCGGGACAGGGGACCTGTGGACGGAAATTTGGTGCGATTAGAGCACACAGCGATTGCTCGGGCGTATGGTGAGATTAAGGCAACAGCGGGATAGGGGACCTGGGACGGAAACTTGGGAAAAATGTGGTGCGATTAGAGCACACAGCGGGATTAGAGCACACAGCGGGACAGGGGACCTGCGGCCTGCAGACAGGGACCACAGCGCACTGTGGGACAGGGGACCTGGACGGACACTTGGGAAATGCTGTGGTGCGATTAGAGCACGCAGCGGGACAGGGGACCTGTGGACGGAAATTTGGGGGACCTGCACACGGTTGTGGTGGATCGCACACCGGGACAGGGAACCTTTGCGGCCTGCAGACAGGGACCTGTGGTGAGATTAAGGCACACCGCGGGACAGGAGACTTGGCGGAAACTTGGGAAAAGCTGTGGTGCCAGCCTTCCTTGAGGAGCATCACGGAGCATCGGCAGCCTCCCTTGCTAAGAGCATCACTGAACATCGCAGCAATTTTTACAGGCTTAGGGTGCCCAACTCAATGCTGCCTAGACGAGTAATCAAAACAAGCCTCAAGCGCGTTTTGGTTACCCGGTGCCGCTTGCCGGGGGACGGTCCAGGGCCTGACCAGGCCGGACGCGCCCATTTGTATAACAATTTCGTATAGTTACGCAGCATTGAGTTCGAGCCAATTTTTATATTTAGTTACTGCAGAGCTCCCCCCTTAAAACGGGGGAGCCCCAGGGCCAGGGGCCTCAGAGCCTGCGGCCCCCTTCCTCGGCCCCCCATCCTCAAAAACTATACAGCGTATATCGTATCAAATATCGTATCTATGCGGGTTAGGGAAGTCTGCCGTCTACAAATTGCGTAGACCGCAGACTTATATATGGGAACTTTCTAGTTAGTTTAGAGAACAGCTTCAAAACACTCTGGCAAAACCAGCATTGGACCGAAAGTAGGCCTGTTTTGGCATCATGATCATCTGCCGTCGCAGCATCAAGAGCAACTGAAATGAGACAACATGTTTTCTAGTTAGTTCAGAGAGCAACTTCAAAACACTCTGGCAAAACCAGCATTGGACCGAAAATAAGCCTGTTTTGGCATCATGATCATCTGCCGCCGCAGCATCAAGAGCAACTGAAATGAGACATCATGTTCATCTTTCACTGCATTTTTCAAAATCAATTCGGTTCGGAACATGCGCGTATGTGTGACAGGCAGCCCGGACAGCCCGGCATCAAAGTGACACAAAACAGGGCTTGGGACCAAAGTGAGAGCAGCAGACGTGGATCTGAGAGTTTGGGACGAAAGTGAAAGCAGCAGACGTGGATTTCAGGGTTGGGCACCAAAGTGAAAGCAGCAGACGTGGATCTGAGGGCCTGGGACCAAAGTGAAAGCGTGAAAGCAGCAGACGTGGATCTGAGGGTTTGGGACCAAAGTGAAAGCAGCAGACCTGGATCTGAGGGCTGGGACCAAAGTGAAAGCGGCAGGCGTGGATTTGAGGGGTGCGATTAGAGCACACAGCGGCACAGGGGACCTGTGGGGACCTGCGCGCGGTGGAGCGCACAGCGGGACAGGAGACCTGTGGCCTGCAGACAGGGAGCACACAGCAAGACAGGGGACCTGGACGGAAACTTGGGAAACGCTGTGGTGCGATTCGAGCACACAGCGGGACAGGGGACCTGCAGACAGGGACTGCGATTAGAGCACGCAGCGGGACAGGGGACCTGTGGACAGAAACTTGGGGGACCTCCACACACGGTTGTGGGGAAGCGCACACCGGGACAGGGGACCTGTGGCCTGCAAACGGAAACTTGCAGGACCTGCACACGGTTGTGGTGGGCGGGACAGGAGACTTGTGGCCGCAGACAGGGACCTGTGGCCTGCAGACAGGGACCCTGTGGTGCGATTAATTAGAGCACACAGCGGGACAGGGGAGACAGGAACCCTGTGGTGCGACTAGAGCACACGGCTCTGCAAAGAACCTCGGGGGTGGAGCACACGGCGGGACAGGGGACTTGCGGACGGGGACCTGGGGGAACCTGGCCAAAAAAACCGGGGCCCGAAAAAAACCGGGACCAATCCGACCAAAAAAATACGACCACCAAGTCAAGGAAAGCAAGCATGCTTTTTTTGGCTAGCCGTTAAACAACAAACAAGGAAACAGACACAAAGGGTGTTGTGCCTTTGAGCATCCTGATTAATGAACAGCCGGCCTGTTGTATGGATTGCAGCATCTGCGCCTGGGATGTCATAGCCTGGAGCTGGATGCACCGCTACAACGAGCAGTAGCACTAACAGAAGCAGTAGCAGTAGCAGTAGCAGCAGCAGCAGCAGCAGCAGCAGCAGCTTCAGCAGCAGCAGCCGCAGCAGCAGCAGCAGCAGCAGCAGCAGCAGGAGCAGGAGCAGTAGCAGTAGCAGTAGCAGTAGCAGTTAGTAGCAGTTATTAGTAGTAGTAGTAGTAGTAGTAGTAGTAGTAGTGGTAGTGGAGTGGTAGTGGTAGTGGTAGTGGCAGTGGCAGTGGTAGTGGTAGTCGTCATGGTAGTAGTAGTGGTGCTAGCAATGGTAGTGGTAGTGGTAGTGATAATGGTAGTGGCAGTGGGGTAGTAGAAATATTCTGTAGAGCCCCAAACAGAAGTATTGAGCACCACACAGGCCCCTACATTACACAAGAACCAATGCAGCTTGCTTTGTTTTACTCACAGAGCCGTGCTTACCTTAAAGGCTCAGGGCACACAGTGAGTAGGTTAAAAACAAGGTTGGATCCAGGGCAAGCCCTGTAAGTCAAAAAGATACTTACAACCCTCGTAGACTCTACTAAGTCCCTCGACTCCAAACCCCTATGAAAACGCTGACCGAACCATCGGAAACCTTCCAACGCCCATACCGGGCCATATAACGCACTTTGCAACACCGTATAGGAACTTTACAACACCACGGAAGGCCCGATCCTTCAAGAGGGATCAGAACCAGGGCTGAATCCAGAGAGCCCAGTACCCCGAAGTGTGGGAATCTAGAGCTTAAGTCACAGTCTTATCCCCCTAAACCCCTAAACCCCGAAACCCTAAACCCTAAACCCCTAAACCCCAAATCCTAAACCCTAAACCCTAAACCCTAAAAGGGACACTAAGGCTA
>CAJNJA010008837.1:0-15192 GCA_905231915.1 Symbiodinium necroappetens | reverse complement strand
ACCTGGTTGAACATGCTAGGCCTGGAACCCTGCGCAGGTCCCACGGTGGCTTGCTTGTAATGTGCATAGAGCTTCAGTTTGCTTGCGTTGTCTAGAAATGACAACGCTTTTAGAGCTTCTTGCGCGGCGGCAAACGCTTCATCTGCATTGTCCATTGCCATCGCAAACCGACAGCAAAATGTGAAAGCGCAGGACGAACGACAGCCTATCAGACTCTCTTGCACAGCAATGAAAGATCTCAAGCTATGCTTCTCATGGTTGATGGCTATGGTCCCAGAGCTTCAGCTACTCCTCGCCAGGCTCCACAGGATCTGCAAAATTTTAAGAGCCTGCAACGACCTACAAGTGGGCATGCAGTCACAGGAGTCGGATCTGTACTGTCACTGTCCAGGCGGCTCCATTTTTGCATAGCTGCGGTGAAACTCTGCGAGGCTGACAAGCTGCCCTTCGTCATGCCTCAGGCCTGCACAGATTTGTAACCGCATGGAGTTTTCCAGCCCTACCCTTCCAGAGACACAATAGATCGTGCAAAGATGTTCAGCCCACTCCGCCTCGGCGGCCTTCGCAACCCTGCAGTCTCTTCGGCACAAAGCACATCTGAAGCATGATTGGCACAACATCAAACAGGGACAGTGACAGTGAGAGTGACAGTGACAGATAGTGACAGTGATAGTGACTGTGACAGTGACAGCACACGCAAACGGCGCACCTATGCCGGAAGTGGCTGCGGCAGCGAGTTAAAGTTGCATGTGGATTTTGGTATCCACCTTTGCAGAGAGGGGCAGATGCAGTACTGCAGAACTCAGCATGCATCTCGTCGGCTGGAGACAAACTACTGTAAGTACAACAACGTCTCATCAGAGTCCGTGAACATGTGACTTACTCACCATTCCATTGCTGACCAGTACCACGGCGCTACCAAAACACATGCCACGTGCTTGCTCGGGTACAAGTAACCGTCACTCAGCATTGAAAGCAGCTGCATGCAAGATACATCGCAGCCAGCCGTGGCCTCAAGCGATCTAACCATCTCCGCCAGAAAGGTCTTCGCGAAGCAGTGGACTCTACCTGAGCCAATCTACTTGCAGCCGGATCCGGTTTCCATTCTGGAAACCCCTCCAACAAGACGCTGGCTGACATAAAGCTCCCAGAGTTCAAAGAGTGGAAGCTGTTGTTGCTGAACTGCCTCCACGACAGAGGCTGAGAATCTGAGAGGAAGGACAAGCCCCAAAAGCCCTCGCCTGCTCAGCTGCATCACGAACCTGACAGAAACGTGGATTTCGACTGCTCTCGGGCTCCCACTCTTTCGGGCTCCAGACCCGTCCGGGGCGTTCTGAAAAACCTCGCAGCAGAATCAGAGGCAGAAAAGCAACCCAAAGCCGCAAGGCTCTCCTAAACCCTAGGGCACAGAGTCGCTGAGTCGACGGCATAACGTTGAAAGATTGCCGGCGCAATCGAGACCTCGGACATTTGACCATTGGCCAAATGGATGCTGCCCAGAGCAGGCTCGTCCAAAAGGCCCAAGTCTGGGACGACATTGCTCCAACCCATGAAATCAAAGTAGTAGCGCTTCTTCGACTCCAAGTGCCGCCTGAAACCGCACAGGAGCAGCAAGAAGCACGAACAAAAGGAGGAAACTGCGCCTAAACTCTTAAGCTGTAGCCAAGGTACGGGTCATCACTTGTCTGATCATGACCATCAGGTAGGTCGTACATGCAAACGTGGATGGGAAAATCCTGCTTATCCGGCAGCAAATCATGTCATATGTCTGATGCACACAAAATGCTCAGGTCCTGCATGAAATGATCGAGGCTGACTCTGGCTCCCATTTTCAATTGCCAATTCAGCCTCAGCGAGATCTCCAACGAAATATAGGCAGAGAATGCTAGGCCGCCAGGCTGAAAAGAGGTTGCAAGCTATGAGTCTTGACCAGCGGCACGTCGAGAAATGGCGCCGGCCCCCACAACCTGAAGGTGTAGGTGTCCTCAGGATGCAGCATGCATGCAAGCGAAAGGCCAGAACAATGGAAGTGCCCGAACTTCAGGTGTCCTGCGTGTTGAGTGAGCTCTCGACCTCTTGAACCATGCGGCTGTATTCGGCCAGTCCTCGTGGCAGTCTCTCAAAAACATGTTCAAAGAAGCGACATGGCGTCACACCTACGTCCCGGCGCATGAGGCTCAGCCTGAGCAACCGGCAAACTGCTGCAGGCTGCATTGGGGGGACTTGGGTCTGCGCGCGTTGCAACGCTGTTTGCATTGCTTTTGGGGCTCCAGCCCGTAAACATCGCTAGGCTCGTCTAGGTCCGAACTGATGGGAGGAATTGGCCTCGCACAGTGCTCGTTCAGTCGTGGTCATGCAGCAATGGGAACCACTCTCGAACCTGCTCGCCGGAGTGATGATGATCTGGTCGAATACCGTCAGATCCCTTATGTAGCGATGCGGCTGGAGGAGAGCTTCCGAGTTGCTTGCCTATTTCTGCAAGCTCCAGGCGAAACAGCGTGGCCGAGCTCTGCATCTGTTTGGAGAGCCTCCTTGAAGCCAGAGTCAAATGGAGGCTCAAGAGATTCGGAGCACAACTCCATTTACCGGGCCTTGCAGCGAGCCCCCCACGAGAAGTATATCCTGGCATCCCACTGCGTGCAGACGCAATTGCCGGACACGAAGCTGACATGCAACTCGTTCCTGTAAGTATATTTCACCAGCGTGATGGCCGTGTTCATCGCAAGGATGGATGTGGAAGCCACTGGCTGGTCCTGCAGTGCTACATTGGGTGCTGTAACTCTGGCGCGATTCTGAGACATGATGTGAGGCCACCGCATAGTTGAAATCCCGAAGAACCGCTCCAACATAGAGCCTGCCCCTGGGAGCCTGGCAAAAGGTGCATCTTCATGATCCAACTCCGACGACAAACAAACTTGCCTTCTTGAACTTGCCCTGTAAGCGAAGCTCCCATCCACGCTTACGCGACCGGAAGTGGTCGTAGTAAGGGTGCCCGCGGTCCAGCCTTGAAGGCGACTCTGACATGAAGCATCTTTGTGTCATGGCGCTTTGAAGCAACATCCCATATGCTTGCTTTCGTCATTGCGTCTGCCTCCTGCACAGCGAGCTGACCTGCCGAGAGTCTGGCCCCTCTGTTGGTCGGTAGAGCAGCAGCACTTTCCCAATAAAATTGTCATTCTCGATCGGGATGGCTGCAGTCCTCGGAGCTCGAAGCTGGAGAGATCTGGGGGGCATGCCTGTCTTCATTTCTCTTCAACAACTGCATTAGTGCTCTTCGATGCCATATGACGCCATTCAGCTTTCCGCAACGACACCCGAGCACTGCACGTGTTGCATGGCAGGAAGTTCGCGCGCGGCAACCTGAACAGTTGCCGCTGCTATCTGCTGCTTATCTTTCCTATCTCTCTGAGCTATGTAAGTTGTGTGTTGTCGCTACCAGAGCAACAGAACCCTTGACGAGCCACATCATATTGCAATACTCCATCCATCCTGAATTCAATCAACAGCGAGTCTGCGATCCCCACCTTGATCCGCTGCTCGTGCCATACCCGTCTGCATCAGGAACGATCGAATACCTGACACATGGCACGCACAGGACTCTACAGCTGGAGAATCGCTTGTAACAAAGGCTCCGCGCTTGCGGCAACGAAGCGAAGCTTTGCACATTTTGCACTGGGTAGCGGACGCCAGCAGATGCTCCTTCCCTGGTAAGCCTGCGATGTGGCGGCCTTGCATACTGCCAAGCAAGGACGGAAATTGGAACACCCTCTGCAAGTCTCGAGACAGGCAGACAGGCCCCGCGCGCACGACGCTTTGGCTCTGGGCAATCTGGCCATCCCTGGAAAGCTCCTGCAGGGACAGTGCCAGCCTTGTTCGAAAGGAACTGCCACTAGTGACAACAGCACCTTGAGATTTGAGATGTGACACGGAAACAGAGGCAAGGGAGGCCTCGACTGCCGCTGCTGGCACACGAGGCCTGACGGCGCAGCACGTCGCATCGCAGAATGTCTAACGGATGCCAGGGACATCTAGTCTAAGCAAATTGCAGGACTTACGGGCGACAGCAGCAGGTTCGATGGTTATGGCCCTGCTGGGCTCCCCTGGCCGGCGGCCCATGGGCCCCTGGGCCACTGACCCCTTTGGTAGCCGTAGGAGTACAATTACTACTTAAACTATGCTGCGATAGCGAGGACTGCCGGTGAAACCACCATCTGCGTGCTTGTGGATGCACCGTCGTGCAGTCGTGCGAGCATCGTTAATCTCGGCTTCAAGGCGGTCTTCCATAACCACCCACCCCGGGATGGACGGAGGGAAAGAAAAACACCAGCAGACAAACAAAGCGCGAGAGTCCCAAGGGGGGAGGGGGCGCAAGAAAACCGGCTCTACACCGGCCTAGATCCAAAATGGCATCTTCGGGTACCGTTAAGGAGATGCGGGGTGGGAAACCCTAAAGCCAGAAACGAGATGAGCGAGACCCTCCTCCGATAGACGTAGATGGAGATTTGCACAGCCAGAAATCCGTGAAGCAGATCGCGAGGTGATAAACGCCAAACTTAGGCGAGATGCGCGGTGGGAAACCCTAACCCCGAAAAGGAGTAGAATCTGGCAAACCAGATCGCGCGGTAAACCCAACCCCAATCAAATCGAGATGCGAGGTGGGAAGCCCAGGCTCGAAACCCCAAACGCGAGGCCCAAAAGCCGCTAAACCCGAAATGGAGATGAGGGCAAAGACCATCGTCCAATGCGGAAACCCTAAACCCGAAAAGGACATGAGCACAAGACCCGAATCCAGTAGAAATAAAGGAAGCTGCCGGCCAGGGGATGCGGGGGGTAGAAACCTGTACAGCAGATCGTGAGGCAGTGAACCTCAAACGCGCATGCGGGGCGGGACACCCTAAACCCGAAAAAGAGATACGCGCAGGACCATCGTCCAACAGAAGTTCAAACAGATCGGGAGCTCCAGGATAGACCAGTAAAACTGATCTTGAGATACTTAACCCCAAACCTTAATGAGCACGAGATGCGGGGGAGGGGAGAACAGGGAACCCTCCGCCCGAAAATCCTACTCAAACGGAAGTAGATAAGCAGTTCGATGAGGGAAAGAACCGGTGAACCTACAACTGAAATGCCAGGGGTGGGAGACCCTAAATCCGACAAGGACACCCGAGATCCTAATCCAATCGCTAAGCCAGGTGGGGAAGTGCGGACCCCAAACCAGAAAAGATGATGGGGAGAAGGGAACCCCTCAACCGAAAAGGAGATGATGAAAGCCAAACCTTACTAGCAGACATGGCAGACCCTGAAGGCACAGGAGATGGAGATGGTGGGTGCGAAACCCAGCGCACTAGCAAGAGATGGTGGTTGCAAAGAGTGCTCGCGGGAATCTCTGATGCTTGCAAAGCTGGTGCCTGAATCGGTGTCGGTGGCGGCCCGAGTCGAACTCGCTTTGCTACTTACTGGCTGAAACCAAACACAGAAAGCAAGCAAAAAACGACAAAGACAGAAGGGCTGCCGAGGGCTTGGGGAATGGCTGTTTCTAATCGGTCCATAATGCCTTCTGGGCTGCTCTACTAGAAGACCTGGCCCACTCAGGTTTCAGAAGCCCCCGGGTGCAAGCGGTCGACCTGGAGGTCCGCTGACACGAGAGAATGTCCCAAAATCCCGAGCCGGGATGGTATGGAACCACCTGAGCAGTTCAGTGACAGCCATCCAACAGAGCTCCCTGGCAAGCTTGCGACCTGAACTTTTCGACATCTTTTCGTGGCTGGGCATGGATCACTTGAAGGTCTCCGGGGGGGAGGTCCGAGGCCGTGACGCTGCTTTCGGCAAGCTCGTCACCACGGTTCACGCAGCACTGCCTAGTGCTGTGAGCTGCTTTCTCGCGCATTGCAGCAAAAACTGGCAGAGGCACCCCTGCACGACGTGCAAGGACAGCAAACAGCTTTTCAGTCCACGGCATGACCGTGGGAGCCTGAATCGCCCCAAGGCCTTCATGGAGACTGCGGCAATCGAACCCGACACTTATCTCACGCTGGCCGTTGTCAGTGAAGCTGGTTGCAGCACGGTGTCTACCAAAAGACCCACAACCACGGGAACAGCATGCTGGCAGATCCTGTTCAGCAAGCAGTTCCTAGGTCCTGAGCGTTCCACGAGCAGCGAGAGGCGCGCAGCGGCGCGCTCGCAGCGCTGACAGGCTCCCTCAGATCCCCGCCATGGGCCAATGTGGGCCAATGGGCTTCTCTCTTCGAAAGGCTTTGCGGTTTGGCCTTTTTGGAATGCCCAGTGAACACACGAAGCAGTCTTTGAGATGTGGGCTCAAAGGCTCGGCCTGCTGTTGGTCGCATCGGGCCCGGCCACTATGGGTTTGGGCACTGGAGATCACGTGGATGCTGGTCCTGGTTAGGTCTAGGTGTTGTAATCTTCACTCTTGCCTCGGCATGGCAGGATCTCAGAGCCAAGAGGATCAAACGGAACCAGTCCGTGCAACAGAGACAGGTTTCATGGTCATGTTCCATCGACCTTCGCTACTGCCTGAACGCACACAGGCTTTTCGAGCTCGAGCCTTTGCACTCCTCGCAAGTCTCTGCAGGTCTCCACAACCCAGGGTGCTACGCATAGGCTGCACGAAAAGTGGCGAGTGTTCTCATCTCTGTGAGACAAGCAAACACAACGAATCTGCAGGAAACTTGCCATGCGACTTTCACTCCACGATTTGTCACTGCCACCACCATAAGCATCGAAAACTGATGGCAGAACAGCACCAGCTTATGGCAAACAACGGAGCTCCAAGACTCGCTTTCTGTCCAGCAGCAATATGGTCCGAAATGAGGAGCTCCGGTTCAGCACATCGCCTGCTGGAGAAATGTTGCGAGCGGCTTCATCCGCTACAGCCATCTACGTGTCTCCGGCAAAGCCCTTACGTGACCAGTTGCCACATGACGAGATAGAGTCTTCACCATAGAGCTATCCAGACTTGGCATACTCAGACTGGCACCTGAGTTGTTGACTATACCAACATTCATTGGTCTCCCGACTGATAGGCTTTAAGCCCTCAGATGAAGAGCTACGAGATCAGTCAGCTTCGCGTGCCACCTGGCACCAACGTTATGCGAGGCCTAAACCCGCAGACAGTCGGCGGGCCTCGAAGAAACCACCCCATTTCAGCCCGCCCTGCATGGCACGGCCACTGATTGTGCCCGGCCTACAGAGACCGTCGAAAGACAAGTGCAAAACTGTAGGCATGCTTGACTTGGGCCGTAGCCCAGCACCGTTCAGAGTGCCATTCAGGACCGTATCTTCGTCCTGCAAACATGTTCTTTTGTGAGTTGTCATGCACGTGCCATCTTTAAGTACCACCTCGCTTATTGAGAGCACGTAGCTGGAATGGGTAATGATAATAGTCTAAACGGAATTCAATGTACTAGCCACTAGCTTCCCACTTCACTGTCTCTGAAGGCACGTGGTCAGATGGGTATGCAAGTAGGCAGTGAACAGGCAAGTCTTGCGCAGCTGGCCTCCCCACCTGTTTCCTGCTGTTTCTCCGTGCGACAACTCCAAAAACGCACCGCTTCCGGCGCTTCCGCTTTATCTCACACATGCATCCTTGCTGGTCCTGGGGCTTCACAAAGACCAAAAGGGTACATCCGTGAGGGGGGAAGCGAAAATGCCGTGTTTATCTCGGCGCCTTTCTTTTGCCTGGACAGACTTCATAAGATCAAGAATTCTCAGGCCTACTACGTTCGCTTTCGCGGCAGTCGTAATCGAACCAGTCTAAAGGGCAGTTTTCATGCATGCTCTGACCTTGCAGAAACTATTCAAGATATGTCTGTTGTCAAATTCGAGCAGTTACTTAAACCAGCACATTCCAGGTTTCAAATGAGATCTCACGAGGTGGTACCAACTGAACATACTTATGTACTACAGCCAGAACAGCAAATGGCCTTATTCTGTGAGTCAGGCAACCCACAGAATAATGCCTAAGTCAAACAGAACCGTTACCAAACGCAAATCTAAATTTCTCGTCAATCAAGTTCAAGGGCAGCTCGACCAGTAATGTAGTAGATGTTTGTGCGCCCTGAGATTGGAGGCTAGCTTGTTGAGAACACTGCAGAACGTCCGGAAGTGCACAAAGCAAGACGATGGCACTTGGCCGGACCTCTTTCGGAATTCACCGCACATCTGGTAGAAACAATGTGAGCAAAACCGACGAAAACCAGCCAGCCCAAATCGGCATAACCAAACTACCAAACGCAAAACTGAAAAAAAAAAAACGTTTTTTCTGAAAGTGGTCCCGAAACGTTGCATTCCAGGACTCCGGACCATCTGGTTTTGAAGAAGACTTGTGTCTTTGTGCTGTCGTCTTGTTGTCTTTGATTTTGGCTTCTGTCGCGGTGCCTCTATATATTGGTTGTTTGGCTTGCGTAGTATTGGTTGTGTTGACGTGTTGTGCATTGGTGTTTGCCGCTGTCTTTGGTATCCTTGGACTCGGATGTCTGAAAATTGCCGTAGCGTTTGTCACAATTTGCATCGGATTTGCTTCCGCGACAAACCCGAAACGAAACGCAGTGGACAGGTTATAGTCTCACACAGTGGAATGGGTGCGGAAGCCTGCTACACAAACCATGCTAAACCCCTGTTTGCCAGGTGCAGAATTTTTCCTCTCAAAGATCGACAATACCTAAAGTCATGAGGCTTCAATACCGGTTTCTCAAGGGCCTCCAGTCAGCCTGACAAGAAGCCTTCGTGACATGTCCCGAGTGTCCCGGAAGATGATGCTGTCTCCTTCTTCGGCAATGACCTCGGCAAACCGATGCCGATGCATTCTGTGTCCGCCGAAGCTTCCACTCACAAGCGGGGCACCTTGCAGGGACCTTCATAAGACTTGCCGGCCTGGCAAGGTCCGGAGCTCGTTGTGAAAAACACAATGTGTGCTGCACCGAGCTGTTCGTTCTCCTACGAAGCTTTCTGCACTGCCTGCAGCCTCTTGTTGGGATCCGTGATCTTCCACGCACCCTTGTCATCACCAGGACCTACCTGCCGGGATATGCTGACCGACCCACCACGACCGGCCTATGCTCAAAACCCAGGCGGGCCTCTACGACAAGGTCGAATTTCTGCCGTGTCGTCAGCACCTCGATAGAAGCATGCCTTCGACATCCACTACAGTTGCGTTGCTGGAGGCTGAGCTCGAGACAGGGTGCTTCACCCAGCCCACAAAGCGGTCTCCGGCCTGGACCTGACATGACACGAGAGCCAACAAGATGCGAGACAGCACCCACCACCCTGACGTCCACATCGCCTTCTCCATCTTCTCTCGGAGTGGAGCGCTTTCCTCTTCGCCCTTGGCAGCAACAACTTCACAGAGAAAGCATTGAGAAAAACCGTGCCAAGTGAAGCTACAAGCGACATGTGAAGGAAATGCTGATCATGTTGGTGCAGGTACAGTTCTGGCAATCAAGATATCGGAGGACGCTCTACCGCGTTGGCGTGATCAAAGTCATGCAACGTAGGCCAATGACCGTGCATCCAAAACAAACATGATGGCAGCCAATCCCTTATCAGCACGATCGATAAAACCCAGATGTCCTGCGTTTGCATCTGTGGATGGATGGGTAGATAGATAGATGGGGTAGATAGATAGATTGATAGATAGATTCAGATAGATGGATAGATGGACAGTTAGACACAATAGATAGACAGATAGACAGATAGATAGATAGGTAGATGGATAGATAGTTAGATAGTCAGATAGATAGATAGATAGATAGATAGATAGATAGACAGATAGATAGATAGATAGACAGATAGATAGATAGTTAGTTAAATAGTCAGATAGATAGATAGATAGATAGATAGACAGATTGATTGATTGATTGGTTGATACATTGAACAAAAGATTGGTTCAACCCATGAGGATCGGGCCCTCATGGCCACTGCCGCCCGCGTCTTCGCTGACCGTCTCGGAAGCGTGGACAAGTTACAGACCGCTCAACTCAAGTCCTGCGCTTCCCAAAGTTAGTACTAGCATCCCCTCATAGTGCTTATTAAAGGTAGTGTTTGTACAATGCGTCTCAAAACACTGTTCTTATTCAGGCCCCTATATGACCACTTTAGGAAACCGACGCAGGAAAGCCATTGCATGATTGATGGTCTCGCTTGCTTCGGGTGTTTCGTCGCACTGCATTGCGATCAAAGCAGATGGGCTCAGGTAATAGTAAAGAAAAGATGAGACAGACTGATCTTCACAGGTGTGCTACTTGTCAGGGTCAGACATCACGAAAATTCTGCGTCATTCAATTGGGAGCTAAGCAGACAAGGTGCACACCAAGGAGGGCGACTGATGTTTGAGTAAAATGGGACCCTCAAGCTTCACCCCGACCAGTCTTGACTCTCATGTTGTAGCCATGCCATGGCACCTTTTTGCCACGACGCCCGCTGCCACAGCTGTGGCAACCGCTGCAAGCGTCGTCGGCGAACCTCGACTTTGCTATTGTCGAGTTGTCGGATGTGTCGAACCGCAAGCAAGTGTATGCTCGCCCTGTCCCTCAGAGATAGTCCTTGCACATGTATAGCACGGCTCGAAAACACGGACTATCACGGACTGACGCAAGGAGAGGCTTCGCCATTGGATTGCGAAAATGGAGAACTTCAGCTCAACAAGACATCATTCTTCAACGATGTTGCTAAATGCCCATCCCCACCCACGACTGTCAAGACTATCCTGTCGGGGCTTGAACTACCATTGCCAAGTTGTTCCCGGTATAACACAGCATAACTATGGCTATGGATCTTTCGATCGTTCTGGCCTCGTTCTGGAAGCTCATGCGCCGCTTGCCCGGGTTTTGAGGCAAGCCTGCATTGTAGATTTCAGTCTCGTCCCAACTGCAACACAACCAAAAAACAAAAGCACCTGAACCGAAGGCCGACAGCCCCCCAGAGCCCAAGGCACCACGAAATCACAGAACCCGCACCGGCAATTGCCGTAGATCTTCCAAGGCAAGTGAAAAGGCAGTACGTTGACGCGAAGCGGAAGCCTAAAAGAACTAAGACTGAATAAACATCGCTACTCAGGTCAGTGACCGCAAATTAGCAGCAGCTGTCAAGCTCTCTGCAATTCCGAACACATACTTGCTCAGTCTCGCACCCTGCAGGTGCCCCATACTATTGTAAGTTTGTAAGGGTACAATCTGGGTAAAAGGTCTGCAGGACCGAGCTTGTCACAAGCTCTCAGAGAAAGCTGGAGACGCAGCCTTGCCTAGGCAGGGCTCCGTGCTGCACCCCGCCGAGAGCAAAGGCCTGAGTCCCATACGGACGGGAGTACACAACTGGTAAATATGGAAAGCTGCCCAGATTCAGGCTGTTTGCTCGAACTTCTAAACACAGACTTCCTGCTCAGCTCAGAACCTCAGCGAGGAGTGCCATGGCGATCAAACCCCCAGACGCAGGGTCCGTCGCTCATGTAGTTTTCTATCGCTTGAGCAAGGCAGCGACAGACAAGCCCGACTCGCCCGGCTGCCAATCTTCAGGCCAGGAGACATGCAATCTCTCATCCAGCTCGTCAGTCAGTTGAGGAGGCGAGGTCACCGTTTTTCCCTAGCTCGCTTCAAGGTCTCGTCACGGCAAGAGACCGAACCTCAAATGCATCGAGGGACGCCTGCGGCCAATGGCGGATCGGCTCAACTCGGCACCCTGCTCTTTGGCAAGCTCGGCCAGCTCGCCGCCTGCCTGCACCAGGTGGAAGGATCAGACGTGAGACCTTTCCCGGTTTTCCCCCCGCCCGCGAACCGAAGCCTTGTGCGCGTACTGGACCCAAAGCGGCTCCTTGATCTCGCAAGCTGCAGGTTCGTGGAGGAGCACCACCGCAAATCGGCCTCCAGCGAAGAGTCGGGCTCGCGCAGCAGATAGTCCCGACTGTCAGGCGGGATTGTCGGGTGGCAGCATGTCTGCTGTCTTCAAGAACGCCTCACTTGCACAGGAATCCAGACTCCTGCCGTAGAGGAGAGCTCGTCGACCTGTTCTGCTTCCAACTGTTTGTGCACTGCACTTGTGTTTTGTCTTGTGGTGCCTCGTCGCCTTCCCACAGGATGCTGTGATAGAAGAACTTGAATCGCAGGGAGGAGCCAGGCCCCTCAGCCGCAAGCAGGCCAATCGCCAACCCCATGTTGCAATGCTTGCTGATCTGGAGTGGTTGAACTGGCCCCAGGCCGTGTGTATCCAGCGGCACGCGGTTTCGTAGTGATTACTGCGACAGCATGGGGCATCCACAGGCAAGCGCAAGGCTCTAACAAAAGCACGATACTGAACAGAGCTCAGCGATGCTCCGTGAATAGCAGATGAAGTTTTTCTCGTCTCGCGTGCCAGACTGCCACACAGTGGGGACCGACTCCTAAATCGTCGCCCTGCTGAAAACACTTCTTCAGGGCTCTGCATCCCTGTTCAGACGGCCAGCAACCGTGGACTGCAAGCCCACACATGGAGCGCTGCATCTCGATGCGGAGGTCATGTTGAGCAGGGACTCAGGCGAAGGCGCAGCATGGCCTCCTGACAGGCCAGGGCTGAGCGCTGCAGGCGACCCCGATCCTAACCATGTCTACCCTTGTCCTGGTCTTCGTGCCGGTCAGTTCCAGGTTGTGTGTGAGCCGCAGCGCCACAGAATTCGACGATGAGGCGAAGCAGTCAGGATTTGGCCTCCCGTTATTGACGGCAATGTAGCAAAGCAGGACATCTGCCATGCTGCAGGAGAAATGCACCATGCTGCCGAGGCGCTGCATGAGTGCTCGAGTCCTTTACAGCCTGATAGCGAAAGTGCCCAAACCTCTTTCGGCGAAACAAGCTTGCACGAGCTCCTGCCAGAACTCTTCTGTGAGTCTCAGCTCCTCCTCCTGCAGAGTGGCTCAGCTTGAGATTGATGCGGAAGAGCACATAGTCTTTCTGAGTTCATCGAAACCATCTAGACTTGACGTCCACGATACACCATTTTCTCGATAGCGAGTCGGCCCTGTCCAGAAATAGCAGATCACCTCAAGCCCAAGAATGACCTTGAAATCCGACGGTAGTATGCTGGGTGAGAGCTGTGGACAAGTGGACCCAACTCACCCCAGGGCCCTGCCACCAGAAGCACACTGCAGCACGGCATGTTCGTGCTTGAGCTTTGTACCACGAGCGCCGTCTACCCGGGCCTTCTGCATTTGGAAAGCCTTGTCTTCTGCTTGCCGAAACTTTCTAACCCACCTGCCGCAAGCTATGGCGGAGAGCTCAGACATTGCCTGCCAGCCTGGTGTGTTTGCTGAGGATGGCACTGCTTGTGATTCCAAGCCTGCAGTCCAGATTCTTACAATGCTACCTGTTGCCTGCACACACAATTTGAGTTCCACGGCGTCTGCGACGGTCTACGAGTCTGCGATCCCGGCTTGCCACTTTAGGCGCTTGAGCTCTGCCTCGGCACAAGCACGCCGACAACATGGAGGCAGAAACACAAAAAACACAAAGGGTGCCTGGCCTTCCGACATCTTTCAATGATCTGCATCACCTGGTTCTGTGTCTTCGCACTTGAGACGGCCAATTCCCGAGAAGCCTCTGCAACGGGAAACAGGGCCGGAGGCAGAAAGAAGCCGCGAGGGGCAGAGCATCCCTTCGCTTCCACGTGTTTTGATTGTCTTGGCACAACAATGTTTCGAACTACCGCTCGCTTGCGCCTTCGTCAGCTTCCGCCACTTCGTCTCCTCCAAACACACAAACTAAACTTTACCTTCGCACGAAGTCTACACGGAAATTCATGGGACATGTACAGCCTTCTTGTCCCGCAGGCAACGCGTTGCAAAACAAGCACGCTAAAACCAAGCCAGCATCACACGGGCTCTGGACATACCAAAGAAGCAACCAGTAACCATCATCTCCCCAAGCCGCGGCACATCTCATCACTGTCCTGGCCAGTCTTCTTCTGAAGCGTCTTGAAGTGCTCGACCCAATCTGCCACCTGACACGAGCATTGCCCCCGAGAGGAAAGCCACTTCTAGGCCTGCATCTCTCGCGCCTCATCCTTCTCTGCCTCTCCCATCTCTCGCATCGTGTCCTGAAACTTTCGGACCCACCTGGGCTACAAGTACCATCAATTAAAGCATTTCGGTCCGTCTAAGCAACAGCCATCACAGGGCTAGACACAGTGAAAAAAAGGATGGGCTGAGCTGAGCGCTTTTGACTCGCATCTTGGCCACCTCTCCCCATTTGGATCAACGTGGTCCTGGCCGGGGGCCAGTTTTGTGGCGTATACGGACTTCGTAATGACAGGTCTTCGGAAGATCGCAGTGCACAGCCAAACTTCACAAAGCAACAACGTCATAGACGTCCTCACCTTCAAGCAAAGGCTCGCAAGAGAAGCGCTTAATGCTGCTGCAACGAGGGAGCGAAGGAGAGATCACGGCTCCTGAAGCCGTCCTTCCATATCTTGGGCTCTTTCGCAATGGACCTCCCAGATAAGTCAAAATGACAGACGGGCAGAGAGGCCAACAGTTATCAGGCATCAAGCTACGGTTTGTTATCGAGTTACGAGCCGAATCTGTTTAAACTTAGCTCTGCAGATTCTGACTTCGCACAGCTTCTGCTCGCGACTCCTGAGCCCCTTGTATGACAAACCCTAAATTGGCCGCCAGCATGTCCGACGCCGACTTCCAACTGTGACCACTTCCGCTGCAGACGAACTTCCCGGTTCAATGCTTGGCTACGAGACGCAGGTTCTGAAACCTGTGCCGCTGGCTGCCTGCGCAGCTTTTTCATCATGCTGGTATAGCTTGTCGCCCAGCCTTGGCTGTCAAAGCATGCTGCAAAACTGTGTCGGACCTTCTCTGCCAAAAAAAGTAGTTCCGTCCAACAAGACGTTGCACCGGAAACTTGCGTGGACCGCAAGGACTCAGTACCGACAAGCTATCTATCCGAAGCTCACTGGCTAGGCATCGATTGCAGAGGTAGTGTGCGTTCTGCTTACAGGCTCAACCCTCAGCTCTGGTGCCAACACTTCTTTTCGTCACAGTGGCGAACGACTCACCAAAAGGTCAACAACAGTCGCACTGGTTCGGCTTACCTTCCCACTCAGCATCAATTGGAGAGCTAGTGTGTGTTCTGCTCACAGGCTGAAGCCTCAGCTCTGGTGCCAACACTTCTTTTCGTCACAGTGGCGAACGACTCACCAAAAGGTCA
>CAJNJA010008836.1:0-13513 GCA_905231915.1 Symbiodinium necroappetens | reverse complement strand
GGTTCAGGGTTTAGGATTTCAGGGTTTAGGTGTGTGGAGTTCAAGGTTTATAGTGGTCGAAAGTTGAGGAGTTGAGGGTTAGGAATTGGGGTTTAGGGGTTTGGGGTTGAAGGGTTGAGTGGGGCCGTACCTCTAACATTTACAGCCCGACACACTCGACCCTAGATTCAAACCCCAAAAGCCCTGAACCCTGTACGAGTGCATTCAAATGATATGTAATTGATACCCAGTTTGCATAATATGTCTTCGCAGATAAGTGTAAGTTACCCTAAACCCTAAACCAGGTCTTGAGTTTAGGACCCTGGTTTTGAACCCTAAGCTCTAAACCAGGAGGATTTAGGCTTCAGAGTCTTGGGGCAGGATTCGGCTGAAGTTTAGGGTTCGGGGTTTGGCGTGTTAGGGTCTAGGGTTTCGGGATTAGGATGTACCTGGACCCCGGAAAAACCTACTTGTTCCCTTTTAAGGACGTATACGCAGGAAATCCTAATAAGGAGCCTTAAGCCCTAAACCCTAATCTGGGGTGAAGGTAGGGATAAGAGGGTTTAGGGTTTAGGGATTAGAGGGTTTAGGGTTTAGGGTTGAAAGACTATTGGGGCCGGTGCGGGCACGGATGTTGCCGATAGCAATGGCATCACTGACAGCTCCACTTTCACGTCCCACTATGGAAGCCTGCCCACAGTTCAGTCTAGGACATTTTCAGGTGGGTAGGTACCGTTAAAAGGAGCCTTATAGAAGGTCTATATACCTTATAGAAGCCGTATAGAAGCCCTATGTACCCCAAACACCCCACCTGGATTAAAGGTTAATTCAGGCCACGAACGGAGTCCAATCCCAGGATGCTTGTACGTCAGAACTTGCATGAGCCTACGTCGTGTTAATCTACATGCATTGCCGACGCAGGAGGGCTCGGCTTTTTGAGCTGCTCATAGACAAGGTCCTGCAGTTCCTGACAGGCATGAATGGAAATCTTCCGTGAGTGCAGTCTGATATGAAACTGAGTACCCCCAACTGTCGGCAGTGTATGGCATATTAATGACCATGGATCACGCAGGACTGTGTGCATCAGCAGTACTTTGCAAGGCTCACGATATCAGGGTCTTCAGATCAAACGTGATGTCGTGCCCAGCTCTAATACATGACATAAACACAACTCCCTGATACCGAGAACCCACACAACCTTTACTTTGCGTGGCAATGAATACTGAATAAAAGTGGGGCAGTATTCCCTTGTAGTCCTTCAGTGTTATGTTTCCGTAAAGGCCAGGGGCGAACCCAGTACACAGAGAGCCCCATACTCTTACAGAAGGAGTATTCCCTAAATCATCATCGTCTACCGGCTCTTCCGTACTTGACGACTGTCGGGTTCCGAAGCCCTAAAACTAGTTAACCTGAACTTGAAAGCCAATAACTCGACACCGAAAACCACAGGGCCCTAATCCCAAGCCCCCAAAAGCCGTAAAACTAGTTAACCTCAATAACTCGAAACCGAAAACCACAAGGCCCTAGTCCTAAAACCCCCCATTTGGGCCTCCTCGACACCGAAAACCACAGGGCCCTAGTCCTAAAACCCACCATTTGGGCCTCCGAGGCGTGGAGGCAGATGCCCCGCACAGAACCAACATGGCCGCGCTGAATGCGGAGCAGACAGCCCCCGACCCAGTGCTTGTTGAGTTGAAAAACCTTATCTTAGGGGCGGAGTAGGTAGCCTTTAACTTTTTGGGGCTTATATAAACCTAATAGAATCAAAAAGGTTAACCTTTTTTGGGCTAAGGTACTCGGCCCCTAAGCTAAACCGGGTCCATCTTTTGCCCGATAAGCTTAGCACAACAGATTTGGTTAGGGTACATTCCTTACACTAGATTGCAGGCAGGACCCTTTATGGATATGAAAGTTCCAAGAACGGACCCCGAAGTACAGCCCCAATTGAAGCAGCTTAGGCTATCGAGCACCTGTTCTGTCTGGTCTTCACGCTGGAAATTGCCCGGGGCCCACGGACAGTTGCAGGTGTTCTGGTTCTGGGTTGCTGGATGGTCGGCTGCTTGGATTCTCGAATTCTGGTGCTGTATATCGGGTTGGTGGTCATTAGAGTTTGAGATACTGGTGCTGTGTTTGGACTCTCGCTGGTTCATGCTAGACCCTAAACCCTAAGCCCTAAACCCTAAACGCTAAACCCTAAACCCTAAATTCTAAACCCTAAGCCCTAAACCGAAAACCCTATAAATCAAAATCCTAAGCCCTAAAGCCTAAACCCTCAATTCTAAGTCTAGGGTTTAGGGTTTCTGGACTAGGGTTTAGGTTTATGGATTTGGGTTTACGCTTTGAGCTGTAGAGTTTTGGGATTTTGGTTTAGGGCCTCGAGTTTAGGGTCTTGGTAGGTGGACGGATACTCACCGCAATGGGTTTGCAGTAGGAAGCCAGGTTTCCGGTTTTGGGGAATGCAGGACTCTCAGAAAAGATTGGACCACAGATTGTGTGTTTCTTCTTTAAGAGGATTTCGGTGCTTTCCTGTGTTGGTGGGAAACACGCCCAGTGTTGTAGGTCTACATACATCAGTAGTTGGGACGCCGCTGCTTGCAGACAGTTGTGTCCCAGACTCTAACACGGCCAATGTTAATTAAACCCCTGACGCTTCAAATCCCTGAACCCTAAACCCTAAACCCTGAAACCCTAAACCTTAAAACCCCCCAAAAAAACACTTAGAAAGCCTAAACCTTTAAGACCCAAAGCCAGAACATGTCGGGAAGCGGAAAGTGGGGGACGATTGGGTTTCGGGGTTTAGGTTTTGGGGGTGTAGGGTGTATAGGCATAGGGTTTAAAGTTTAGGGTTTAAGTTTTAGGTGTAGGCGCATTTGTACCGATACTAACGGATCGGGAACCTATTTAATTAGGCGATTTACAGACAGAGTTCTAGGGTCCTGGTCGTTAAATTAAACCTAAAGCCTAAAGCCCGCAATCCTAAAACCAAACAACCAACATCCCTCGTGGTCCGTTTTCGTGTGCTTTTAAAACCCAAAGGGTCCAAGGCACTGCTGATGGGGAATACTTTCTCAACTCATAAGAGTAATTCCTGTTATAGCAACCCTACATAGGCACTAACCCTGAACCCTAAACTTATCCTTAACCCCAAATAGCCTACTTTTTTATAACATGTATAAAGAACCTACCTTTTTAAGGACTATATATACAGAATTCATAATAAGGAACCCTAAAAAGGCAGGTTCTTGAGGGTCCAGGAGGACCCTTTAGGACAGTTTCTGCTAGCCGTCCGAGGTCATCCGCTTCTGTGCGCTGGGAGCTTAGGCTTTCAGTTGCTTAAAAAGGACCATGGGACTTAGCAACTAGGGTTTAGGGTTTAGGGTTTATAGTGTTTAGGGTTTATGACTAAAAAGGCTTTATGGGGTTTAGGGCTTAGGGTAGCTACGGTTTAGGCTTTTTTGTAGGGGCACTCTAGGGCTCCGTAAAGGGTTCCTTAGAAGGGATCTATATGGGTTCTGTAAGGGCGGGTTTAGGTTTTTAAGGATCATGGGACTTAGTAACTAGGGTCGTTATAGGCTTGTAGCCCCAAGTAAGGTACTTTTCGCCTTGCTTACTGATCATCCTCCAAGCAGTCTTTTCCCTGAGGTTTCAAAGCAACTAACAATTATTTTACGGTTTGGGGTTTGCGCTTTGGGTTTGTGTTTAAGGGTTCTTGGTGTATCGTTTATGGTAAATTCAAGTCCCCGCTACCCTACGAACTCCCAATTTCGGGGCTTAGGTTTAGGATAGCAATAGTCGCAGCTTAGCAGATGGTTGCCACGTACGTGGGTCTAGGGTCTGGGATACTACTTACCGGTTTACGGCTTGGGGGTTTGGGCTTCAGGTATGGATACTCAAAGGATCGCGAGACTTGGCGGACAGAAACAGTAGGGTGAGAGTCAAGTAAAGTTCAAAGCCCAGCTTCAACTCATAAAGCTGCTTCCAAGTCCCAGGAAACGATCGCAAGGAATATTCTGCAATGGCCCCCTTCCCCCTGAGCGAAAAAAAACAGCATTGAGCAAATCTATACGTTTAAAAAAGTCATAGCATCTAGGCTTCAGGCTTTCTGGTTTAGTGCGGCCGGCTGATAGGTGTACCAGGCTGTAGGGTTAACATGAGTTTCGGGTTGCATTTGGGCTAGAGGACAAGGTCTTCAGTGTCCTGGACTTCCTAGCTAGGTGCCGCAGCTCCATGGGAATTATGTTTGGATCTTCAGCGAAGCCGGATGGCAGCATATGAATACTGGGTTTTGAATCGGATTCAATCAGAGGTTCGTGTTGCAGACTTCTGCCGCTTGTGCCTTAGAAGTCTGTTGCTTCTGGCTTTGGGTGACCCGAAGCCTTGGCGCGGACTTCATCATCCTCACAGATGCCACTGCTGAAGTTGGCAGCATACCTACGGAAGCCATTGCCTCACGCCAACCAGCAGAAGAGAAGGAGGCTTGCTCCATCTTTCATGAGTTCTTGCTCCGGGTCGGGGCAATGCCCCCCCTCAACCTTGAAGGCGTATCATACCGGCCCAGGCGACACCTGGAGGTCAAGTCAAGGTTGCCGCCATAGGTTGGATCATGTGGCAGTCCCTGTTGCTTGGAGGGACTTTGACATGCAATCTTGCGTCCTGCCCGAAGTTGAAGCCTTGCATTTGAAGGAGGGCCATACTCCAGTGAAATTGGAGGCGAAGTTTTGCAAGGTCGTTTCAGATGCGCCCTATGTTGATACTACCCATATGGCCATCGGACTTCGTGGATTGGGCTTGTCCGTGCATGCGTCATTTTGGTGTATGTGTATGCATGTATGTAAGTGTTTATGTAATGTAACGCAATGTAATGTAAGGTAGGGCAAGGTAAGGTAAGGTGATGAAATGTAGGTATGTAGGTATGTATGCATGTATGTATGTATGTATGTATGTATGTATGTATGTACGTATGCTTGAGTACTATTACGTTATGTAATGTTTCTTAACGTATGGAATGTACGTGGATGTACTGGAATGTCACGGAATGTCTGCAACGGGTTTTAACGCAGTGTAATGTAATGTAATGTAATGTAATGTAACGTAACGTAATGCAATGCAATGCAATGCAATGCATGCAAGGAGAATATGACGTAATGTCATGTCATGTAATGCTAGTCATGTACATGCACATACACGTGTACACTTGCATCTGTATAGGTGGAGGGAGAGCGAGCGAGAGAGAGAGAGAGAGAGAGAGACAGACAGACAGACAGACAGACAGACAGACAGACAGACAGACAGACAGACAGACAGACAGAGAGAGGCCCCACACCCTAAATCCCCCCAAAACCTGCAAAGGTTCCGCCGGAAGCGGGATTGCTTGAAGGACTTTTGGCGGGATTCCCAGTGCGAGTCGAGCTAAGGTTTGGGGTTTGGGGTTTAGGGTTTAGGGGTTAGTAAGGTTAGGGTTTAGGATTTGGGGTTCAGGGTTTAGGGTTTAGGGTTTAGGGACGACTTCACTATAGGTTGGATTTAGGGGTAATTTAGGGCTTCAAAGCAATGTTTAAGCTGTCAATGAATGAACCCTCGAATTATACTTCTAGTACTACATGGACCACCTCGTCCGGCCATGGTGACATGTCTGACATGTTCTTGTCCAATAATGACTTTGTAAACAGCTTAGAGCTTGCATCTGAGTGTTTGCAAGCCAATGAGGCTCTTTCAGAATGGGCAGTTAATAATGGCAAGCTTCATTGCCACATCGTCACGAGGTGCAGAGCACATGAATCCCAGGAGCCACTGGACGATCAAGATAAGCAGCCGCTATGTTGCTATATGCTATATGATGACTACTACCGCCCTAAACCTCAGGCTATCTCAGGCCTTGCCCTGAAATCATACACCGCACGAAGCCCTAAACTTAAAAACTAAAGCCCCGAGGTGGCCAATGAGTCCCCATATCCTACTCTCCGCTTGAAACTCCTAAACCTAAAGCCCAGCAAGCCAAAGCACAAGCATTTCTGAGCCCTTTGCCCTACAGCCCAGTTCCCATAGCAGGAGCCGTACTCTGCTTCCTAAGCCTCTAAACCCTAAACCCTAAACCCTATAAACCCTAAACCCTAAACCGATACCTACAACCCTGCCCAAAAAAACCCTTATAGAAACTCCTTCTGGGCAGTTCTCTAAAGTAGGGTCCCTTTTTTAGGCACCCAATATAGTACGGCACCCTTATCAAAGGGACCCCAAAAGGGACCCTGTTTAAAAACACAAACACCCTTATGAACACAAGCTAGGTTCGGCTTCGATGGGGCCTTGGTCGTGTTGATGATCGGCCGGAAGCCTAGCAGCTTAGGGTATATAGGGTCAAAGTGGGTCTTTGGGTAGGCTTAGGGCTTAGGGGGGGCGCAGGTAGGCTTAAGGTTCGGGGTGTAGGGTTTTGGGGCAGCCCGGGGTTCCAATCCTTAGGGGCTGAGTAGGTAACCTTTAACCTTCTGGGGCTTATACAAACCTAACATAATTCAAAAGGTCAGCCCTTTTTGGGCTAAGGTACTCGGCCTTTAAGGAGCAGGGTTTGGAGTTTGCGCTACTTTGTGGGGGGTCGTGTAAGGGTTTAAGGCTTGTGTTCAAGACGCTGTGGGGGTGCGAGGTTGTTTTCTTGAGGGTCCCACAGGGGTTTAAGGGCATAGGCCTTGGATTCTAGCATCTATGTTTCAGGGTTTCAAGTCCTAAGTACTAATATGGTAGAATTGTTTCTATATTAGGACTAGCTATCATGATTTGGGAAAGTATCCCCCATAACAGTACCTAGGACCCTGCGGGCAGGGTTTAAAGTCCTAGGGCGTGTTTGTTTTCGCCAGGTGTTGTGAGGTTCACTCATTCCTTTTTTGCTTGGAGGGTCCAGGCATTGTTGCAGGTCCTTCAGCATGCAGGGTTTAGTGTTTCTTTTGTTGCCGTGGGTTGTCGTGCTCTGCTTTTTTTCGGATCTGTCTACATAAATTCGAGGGCTTCAAGGAGGTTCAGATCTATGGGCTGCACCGGGCTAGACATTTGGGACATAGTAAGTCGGGTTATCCATTGCAAATAAGCCAGCTATACTTATCCCCCCAGCAAAGGAACTTGGAGCCTTGCTCTACCTTCTACGTCCCATGATCCTTCATGTGTGGGCACTGCGGCATTCTCTGGAGTCATGAAGTGTGGTTGCAGGCAATCGGCTGTCCGGTGCGCAGATCCTTGACCCATGAACCCTCATACCCTACCCCCCCTCACCAACCCCAAGCCCTAAACCCTATTAGCCATAAGTCCGACACCCTACACCCCGAAACCCTACAAAATAGTAGGTTATGACCCCTTAATCATGGGGTCTAACCCTCAAAACGGTAGGTTCTAGGATTCACAGGGAAACCCTACACCCCGAAACCCTAACCCCTAAGACCTGGGGCCCCAACTACTCACGACGATTGCCTGGACAGCCTTACGGTGCCTCGTGGACTGTGCATCAAGGAGGGTCGAGCCGCCGATCTGCGGGATCTGCTTGGTCCCACTCCAGCTTCTGACCAACCTAAACCCTAAACCCTAAATTTTAAACCCTATAAACCCTATAAACCCCAAAAGCCCTATAAACCCGATAGACCCTAAACCCCAAACCCTGTTGCTTCCATGCCCTGGCGAGCTCGAGCAACGTCGTCCGCCGCAACAAGGCAGCCGTCTTCCGGCACGAGCTCAAGCACGGTTTAGGGTTTAGGGTTTAGGGATACAGGCAGAGACTCCACGAAGAGCAGGGCCTCTTAGAGCAGTTCCTCACGGTTTGGGCATCGGAGGAATTGCTGCTACTGTTGTTCCTTCTGAGTTTCTGACGGTAAAGCACATTATACTAGACTCCAAAACCTTATGCTAATAATTAAGGTCCCATGGTTGTCATGAGCACGCAGCTCACATAATTGGACCCCAAATCCTTGATCCCAAACCGTATGAGCCCTAACCCTAACCCTAAGCCCAGACAGAGCCCTAGGCCCTAAGCCAGAAAACTTTCGGGTTTAGGGCTTAGGGTTTTAAACCTTACGTCCGAAGCAAGCGGGAAACATGTGCAGCTGAGTCGGGAGGGGACTTAGGATGGTCATCAACGGCAGCTATGCTGTCAACTTCACCTGTCTGGGGTTTTCGGTTCTAGGGGCAGGCAGACTCTGAATATGATTGCAATTTACAAGTAGGAGCTTACAACCTCCTGATATTAGGGGCTTGCGGTTCAGTGAGATATATACCAACCGAAACCCTAAACCCTAAACCCTAAACTTAAACCCCAATCTCGACCCTCTGGAACGGCCAGAACTCTGCGATTGTCTATGCTGAACCCTCAAGAATACAACCTCCCCTCAGTCCTAACCCTATGGTTTTATAAAACTTCATAATAGGGGTAACCCCTAAACCCTAACCCCTAAACCGCCTAAACCCGAAATCCCTATAAACCCTAAACCCATAAACCCCTAAATCCCCTAAACCGCCTAAACCCCAAACCCTAAACCCTAAACCCTAAATCGCCTAAGCCCTAAACCGTAAACCGCCTAAATCCTTTACCCTAAATCCCTAAACCGCCTAAACCCGAAATCCCGAAACCCTAGACCGGCCCCTTAGACCCTAACAATCCCTAAACCCTGAACCGCCTAAGCCCGAAATCCCTAAACCCTAAACCGCCTAAACCCGAATCCCCTAAAGCTTAAGATTCTAAACCATAAACACCCTAAATCCCTAAACCCTAAACCGCCGAAACCCTAAAAATCCCTAAAAGCTTAAGATTCACCTCACCGCCGAGGCGAGGTCTGGATGCTGCCACTGGTCATGCTGATCGCCCGGTCCTGAGCCTCACTGGGACCCCATTAAAGGGGCCCTTAAGAAAGGAGCCCTTAAAGGAACCCTCCTTAAATGAACCCTTAAAGGAACTCTTTATAGGAACCCTTACTACGTAGGAACCTATGAAAGGAGCCCTTAAAGGAGGGTTTAGGGTTTGGGTTTAGGGTTTAGGGTTGTAGGAAGCGCTTAAAGGAGCCCTTAAGAAAGGAACCCTTAAAGGAGCCTAGGGTTTAGGGTTTAGGGTTTATGGGTCATAGGAAGCACTTAAAAGGGCCCTTAAGAAAGGAACCCTTAAAGGAGCCCTTAATGCAGGAGTTTAGGGTTTAGGGTTGTAGGAGGCTCGTAAAGGAGCCCTCAAGAAAGGAGCCCTTAAAGGAACTCTTACAGGTATGGGTTTAGGGCTTAGGGGTTTTGATTGGAAGGTTTAGGGATATAAATTCTTTGTATTACCTTAAGGACCCTAAACTATGGGAGTTATGGTATATTATCCTCATTCTGGGTAATGCAGGCTTTATATCATCATCCGTAGGAGCCGTTAAAGGGTCCCTTAATAAAGGAACCCTCAAAGGAACCCTCCTTCAAGGAACTCTTACAGGAACCCTTGCTTAATAGGAGCCCTTACTAGGAACCCTAAAGGAAGTCTTACAGGAGCCCTGTAGAGCAACGGCGGGGCTGGATTTGAGGATTTCGGGTTTAGGGTTCAGGGGTCTCTCGTGTTTGAGCTTCAGGGGTTAAGGCGGTTTAGGGTTTAGGGGTTTAGGGTTTAGGGTTCAGGGTTCAGGGTTTAGGGTTTAGGGTTTAGCCTTTTAGGGGTTGAGGTTTGCTCGCCAGGTGCGAACTTCATCCAAGATCACGCTCCCCTATTGGCTCTGAAGCATCCTGCTTCCCCGAAGACACGCTGGGCTTCAGATACCCTAACCCCTAAACCCCTAAACCCCTATAAACCCCTATAAACCACTATAAACCCCTATAAACCTAAAACCCTAAAGCCCTAACCCCTAAACCCTAAACCCCTCAACCCCAAGCCCCTAAGTTCTTGTGTTGGGGCTATTTAGGGTTTAGGGTTTGGGGTTTAGGGTTTCGGATTGACTACCAAAGAGATGGCCACGGAGGGATCCCCGCCTTGGGGACCAGATGACCCTTTCAAATGGGGGGCCATGGGGGGCCCCATACCCTTATACTATGAATCTCTATATGGTATATGTACCTTAAATCCTTTTGTGGTTCATTTCGTCCTTAAGTTTTTTTAGAGTTGAGGGTCTAGGTGTCAGTGACTGTGGGGCCCGGAAGTTGTTTCTGATGCTGTCACAAACCTTTGTACTCAACATACTAAGTGTCTCTGACTCTATTCTGCGTCCCATGGGACCTCTGTAACTGTAGACTTTGCGCAATGCCTGGCAATCCTCTACCCCAACGCTCCATGCACCTACATAGAATACTTAGTCCTTAGGTACTGCTATAATCCTAAACCCCTCAACCCCTAAGCCCAGAACCCTATAGTACCCTTTAAAGGGATCCTTTGAAAGGGGGCTCCTTGAAATCAGGATCCCTCAGCTCTTAGTGGGGACGTAGGGCTCTTAAAGTACCTGTATATTAGGAGCCCTTAAAGGCCTCAGTACCTTGGAGTTTAGGGTTCAGCGGTTAGGATTTATAGCCCCTTAAAGGCCTCAGTACATTAGGGTTTAGGGTTTAGGGGTTAGGATTTATAGCTCCTTTAAGGCCGCAGTACATTAGGGTTTAGGGGTTAGGATTTAGCCCCTTTCAGGCCTCACTACATACTACATCGCTGGATGGAACCTTTTGGGGCTTGGCAATCCTTGTCATATAGCTTTAGGGTTTAGGGTTTAGGGGTTTAGGGTTTAGGATTTAGGGTTTAGGGTTTAGGGTTACTGACTCAAGCATAGACCCTAGGCCTTGCAAACTCGCAAACCCCTAAGCCCTTAAATGATGACGACACCGTTTATAAGTTCCTCCACTGCAGGCAGGCGTGGACAGCAGCAATGTGCACGCGGCCCGCGGCTGAGTTTTGAGAGGAACCTAGGGTACTGGATTGGGTTTTAGGGTTCAATCAAGGGAGTAAGGTTTAAAAAGGCTTCAGGGTGTGGGGGGATCAGAGGATTGGGGTTTCGGGGGTTTCAGGTTTGGTGCCCTCTCTAAATATCTGCGACCATGCTAGGCTAGCCTGTAATGCTCTGTGTTAGTTCGGTGCGCACCTGCAAACTCTAAACTAAACACTAAACCCTAAACCCTAAATCCTTAAGATCACCTGCGCCTTATTCCTAAAAGTCCACAGCCTACCCAATAGCCTCTGAACCTGGAGCGTCTGTCCAAGTCCCCTGAGAATAGACGGCTTTCGGTTCAGGGTTTAGGGTTTCGGGGCTTAGGGCCCATGACGGCTATGCAAGGCCAAGGAGCAAACCTTACTGCCCTCTCTATAATGCCCTAAACCCTAAACCCTTAAACCCCTAAACCCTAAACCCTAAAGACCCTAAGCCCTAAGCCCTAAACACTAAGCCCCAAACCTTAAACCCTAAACCCTAAACCCAAAGCCCTATATAAGGTCAAAGAGCTGACGATCTTACGAACTGTGCGGCTCCTGCGGCTCACGAGGTCGGATTTAGGGATCAGGGCCGTTTGGGGTTTCAACCGTCGGTATATCTCGGTATAGGGTTTATAGGGCTTCTAGGGTTTAGGGCTTATAGGGTATAGGGTTTCGGGTTTAGGGCTTCATTAAGCAATGCTTTTGGACAATGGAATTGTTCGGATTCAGCTTTAGATTTTGCAGGTTTAGTGTTTATTCGGCTTAGACTGTGGGATCTGCATGTTTACTTGTGGTTCTCAGTGGATCATTGTGAGGAGTTCGCCTCTTCCGTAGTGCGTTAGGGAGGGGTGCGCCATTATGAAATCCGGGGCCTACATGACATGAATTGTTAAGGTTGATGGAGCTCGTGTGTTGGCATTCGTGCGCTAAGGCTTTGCTGGACCCTGCTGACCTTATTTTTGTCAGTTTGCTCGGCTTCTGTTCCGTTTCTATGAGGATCTCCAACAACTCTCTATTGCAGGTCACCCGAGAGGAGCAGAGTGCCAGTTTCGGGTATACCCTATATTAGGGCTTAGGGTTTAGGGTTAGGGTTGATCGGACTCAGAAAGTGTGGTCTGAGGTTGCTTTGGGGATTGTACATGGATCTGGATCTTTTCCGTTTTGGGCTAACTAGAGGCTACTACTTACCAATCTTTTCTGAGGCTTTGAAGGGATAGCCCAACATAATAGGCTCCCTCGAAGCTTGGGACAACCTAGTTTGAGGGCCGAGACGTAGTAGGTAGGTAGCTATAATAGGTAGAGCTATACTGAATGACTCCTTCCCCGAAATACATGAAAGTTAAGCTGCTACCGACCGGCCACACGCAGGCTGGGTCGCATCGCGCGGCTCCTTCGGGCCGTTCCGGAGGTGGTAACGCTGCTCAAGGCTCAACAGGGTGCCATAGAGCCAGTCCAGCATAGCACATTCATCTTCAGTGCCATCATCAGAGTCTGCATCCGCATGAGCATCACCACTGCCGTGAATGCATTTGTACAGTGTCGTTATCACGATTCGATGTAGTCTTATCACAATGCGAAAGCATTACAGAACAGTGGAGTGACACTGAACGTGATGGCACCGAATGGGATAGCGACTTACATAATGTTTGGGACTCACCATTAGGGAGCAGTCGCAAGTATTGCAATCAAGCATTTCTGCAGGTTCGATCCTAACTCAGTGCGCAAAACACGACAATCGGTTTTGATATTGACACACTTTTGCTAGAGGATTCTGGAGTTTGTAGTTTTCCGTGGTTTGGCATCCAGGTGATTGCGAGTTCTGCACTCGATCCAGAGTACATGACGTTGCGTGGGCGTCATATATGGCGAGTGCATGCGCTTTGCTTTCAGCAAGTGCAGCCGCCTTCTGTTGGCCGCAGGTTGAAAAGTAACAAGAGGATGCAGGAAACCCGACTGGAAGCAACTTGTACGGACCCGTGGTGCTTGAGGCTTTCAGATTAGGTGCGTTAAAAGAGAGAACGAGAGCACAAAAGACTCGGAATACTCAGACATCACCCAAGAATCCCAGGACCGAGTTTTCAGCAGATAGGGTGGAGAGACCAAGTCCAGAGCATCTGCTAAGAAAATCAGCAATCTCAATCTGAAGCCCCCCTACACCCTATAACCCCTATAACCCTAAACCCTGTAACCCCTAAACCCTAAACCCTAGCCCTGAATGGAAGCCCCCTTGACCCCAACCTTCACGAGACGCAGAACACGGACACATGGAACGCTTGAATTTGGTTTAGGGCTTAGGCTTCAAGGTTTAGGGCATACATCGCAACCGTATATATACACCCGTCGGCCACAGACCTGCATCGCGGAGAAAGGGCCACTTCACAAAAAAACCCTAAGGGTCCATGTACCCAAATAGTATATACTTTGCCCTTAAAGTAGTCCCTATTTGGGTACTTTGGGCCCAAAGTATATACTGTATGGGTACATGGACCCTTAGGGAAACAAAACAAAACCCTAAACCGTATAGTGAACGATCCCAGAGAGCTTCTGTAGCCTCAACCCTCAACCCCAAACCCTCAACCCTAAACCCTAAAACCCTCAACCCTAAACTAAACCCTAAAACCCTCAACCCTAAGCCCTAAACCCTAAGACCCTCAACCC